>NDGM011069174.1:0-16232 GCA_002564305.1 Octomys mimax
AAGGCTAAGGCCAAAATGTTGGCTGACCTTGCAGCCCTTCCTTTTCTCTAATTTTTGATCTGCAAATTTAGGTTGTTAACCGCCCAGGAAAGAAATTTATTATTACCCTGCAACATATGTAGTTCGGTTTACCCTAACTATCTGTCTAAATATCAAACATCTTAGGCATAACATGGAACAAGTATTTTCCATTGAGTATTGATATGTCAAACTTTAAGTCCCTACAGAATATGAAGAAAAAAATTTTAAAAATAGGAATAAGCACTTATATATTTTTACACAGAAATTTAGAAATCTAACCATATACAGCATTATAGCAGGACAGACCTATGACTTTTTTTTCCTTTGTCTTTTTTTCATTTATTACCCTTTATTTAAAAAAAATTTACTTGAGAGACAGTATGGTAATAATTGGAATGTCATGACAAGAAGTACATATTTTAAAGATCAGAATGACAGACTAAACAAAAAAAGGGGATAGAAAGGAAGGACCATTTTGTGTTTGTATATACAGAATAGTTAGGATAGATATGCAGCTATTTTATCTTAATTCAGTGAGAAGAAAGATTTGTACTAACAGGGTTTAGACAGGATATTCTGTCTGCTTCTTATACTATGGATAACCACTAAGAAGATAACAATGTAAAATGCATTAATTATTGAAACTGTCCTATTAATCAGGTTTGAAACTGTCTCATTGCTATTTGTTCCTCAATAAAATAAAATAAAAAATAGCACAGCAGATTAAAGCGCCTCAAGTGGGCACAGGGGCCGAGGGTTTGATCCCCTGGCCTGCCTTGCCAGTCCCACCCCCAGGGCGTGCTGAGATGACAATTGAGACCAGGCATGGTGGCGTGCACCTATAATCCCAGCTCTTGGGAGGCTTTAAACAGGCAGATCACTATGAGTCCGATCTAGTAGTGAGACCCTGAACACCCTGTAGTACCTTCCCTAAATTACAGAAGAAAGAAAAGAGAGAGAGAAATTAATTTAAGAGAGAGAGATTTTACCTATCTACATATTACTCAATTTCCAAGGCAGCAAAGCAAAACAGGATGTAGTAGCAAGCCAACGTTTTGCAGGTGCCTGTGAGACAGGAGGGCAAGCTGTGGCCACAACTGGCTGGAGAGGGGCATTAGTTAACAGAATAAGGTCTGCAGTGTCTAAGAAACCTGTATGGAGACAACATCCAAGCCCAAGTATGTTTTTGTAATCAAAACAGATAAAAAATGATCTATCCATGACTATCTGTATTTTAGGAGGAAGAATTAAAAAACAGCAACTGGCAGCTTTTGAAATAGCCCTGCTGCGCTTTTAGTAATAATAAAATTCACTTGTGCATCTAGTTGTGGTGTCTACCACAGCTACCACATTGAATCCTCTCCGATTGATGTCATTGCTAGCATGTGATCGCCCCTCCTACAGCTTTGGTCTTGGAAAACTGATGGCAGCTTTGACTTGTCCTAGGAAAGGGTCGGGAAAATGAATCCTGCCTGCTTCACAGCTCTAATGACAATACGTCTCGTTGGGGGCCACAGTGACCCTAGGAGATTTTGTGGAACATCTTTCCATAATGTTTTCTTATGCTTTTTACCTGTTCCGATACCATTTTGTGTTATAGAGACATTTGTGTGCCCCTTGGGCTGTCCACTACTCGCAGGAAGGGACTGGATTTAAAACTGCTTCCCTTGGGAGCAGGAGAACAGAATCTACCATCCACAATATGTGATAAGGAAGTGAGCCAATGGATGCACAAGTGTGTGGATACAAGGAGAGGCAGACAGGAGATCTGGGGAGCACCAGAAAAGCAGAAACAGTACCAATGAATTTATTGAACATCTACTTTAGGCAGAAGTCTAGAAAAAACACTTTTCAGTTCACACATCACTTTTTTTAAAAAAAAAAAAGAGAATAAAAAAAGCAAAACACACACATACATATACACACAGACACACACACACACATTATAAACGATACAGAATATCACTAAACAAAATCATAATAATTAAACAATGATCACTTTTTCAAAATCATGTTAAGTGTTGACGAAATTTAGCATCCCTTTCTCTGCTTCTAAAGTCTAACTGGTCAACACACATATAAAGACACGTGATTTGTTGAAATTGTGAAATAGATGACACTCCCTGAGGAAGGGCAGAATGGATTTCTATTGTAAGGTATGATAAGCTGCTCCCCTCCGAGGGAGATGGACCCTGATTCTGTTTCCTGTGTCCCTGCAGAGCTAGGGAAAATCAGCCGCTTCCCAACTCCTGGAGACACCAGTAACAAGCTTTCGGCTTCTGTTGATTGTAAAGTTTTGGCTAAGACCCAAGTGGGGCCAGAAATGTTAGACACTCACACTAACATTTATGCAGAGCCATTTCTGCCTTGTATTTTCTTCCATAGTTAATTATTATACTTACTTTGCAAACTAAATAAACAAGATTGGGAGGCCCATGTCCAAGAGGGCTCCTGAATCACAGCAAAGAAAAAAGGTGATGAGAGATGTTGGACCTTCTACCCCACAGGGTACAGCTCATGAATTCTAAGGTTTTATACCCAGAAGCTCTGGAAATCCTTATGGCTGCCCTGAAATCGCTCCCAAAGGACACAAGTCACGATTTTTGTTTCCCGTTCAAGCTCCCCCATCAGTGCAGAAGATTCACTGGGCATCTTCGAGTTCAAATTCCACTATGTGTCCAAGCAAAGGATTGGAGTCTACTATTGTGATTTAGATTCTGACACAGGGAACCCACAGAGCTGAACCAAACCAAATGTTTGTGTCTTTTATTGAGATTTTAATATATTGCTCTGGGGGTAAAGCACAAATCTTACCCCGTTTTAAGGTTAGAATACATCCACAAGAGCAGAGATCACCAGTGACGAGGGTAGCTTGAAAAAAATGGAAGAAGCAGTTTAGGTCTTGAAATGAAGAATAATGGAGATCAGAGAATCTATGGAGAAATTATTTTAAATCTTAGGACATGGTGGGGTTAAATTTTTCCCTGTTCATTTTTATGGTTTAGGGAGCGGTTTTTTGGATAGCAGCTCACTATATAATTGATCATGAAATTAACTTAGTAGAGCATCAGCCTGTGTTTTCTATCAAAATAGAGTATCTTGAGAAACATTATATGTGTGTGGGTATAGGCCACAACATTAAAGGTGCTTCTGTAAAACATTTGGAAGCCTAGTGACACAGCCTACTCAGATTGCATGTAATCTGAGGCTCTTTCAACTTGTCTTCAATCTGTGTTTGGAACAAGAGAACCTGGCCTATGTTTTTCAGCATCTTAACCTCCAAAGGAGTCAACTTGTTTACCCATCAATCCTCTCCTCTGCAGGACTGGTAGCTACTGTACTTGAAAGAGTGTTGACTTGTGACCCGAGGAGAGAGAGAGAAAAAAAAAACCTCCCAGGTTTTGGTTTATTTCTCTACAAAATTGGGAATGCTCTTGCCTCTTACATCGAGTGTCAGGGTAACAACTGCAAATAAAGGCATTTAGCACAGTTCCAAAGTAACAGATAAACATTTTTCTTCCAGCTTTTGTTCAAGAGAAAAGAAACCTTCTACGGCTTGTTCCTCTGAAGACAAGGTCACCTCTCACAAGCTGCCCCTAGTTGGGACACTGTGACATTGCTAAGTGCTTTTCTCCCATGAAGTTAATGAAAGGTTACCCCCATCTCCTCTCTCTGGTCAGCACAGCTTTCTTATGGAAAAATCAGAGAACATCTAAAAGCACTAACTGATAATCCGCTCAGTTGCAAAAGCAATTTTCTCCAGCTGTTAAGATTAAGGACAGCTGTAAATCACTCAGCCCATTTGAATTTATACTGCTTTAAAAGGTGATGGTATGGGAAAGAAAGGAGGGATGTCTACCCACAGAGAAGTGTTACCCCAGGACATGACAGAAAATGTTCTCCAATAACTCCTATGTTTGATTGATGACAGTTTCTGTGTGCTAGAGGAGCCAGAGGCAGCGGGGAGAAGAGGTTACATCAACTCTCTTGTCTCAAGGAATACGCTTTGAGGTCACGATTGCAATATCTCTTCTAGAATTAATATTGGATCATTAGAGTCACTTGATCATTCTTGGAAAGTGGAGGGGAAAAAACATTTTCTTAGAATGGCTTAATTGTTTTGTAATACAAAACAAAACCGAGGAGAATACTCACAGGGTTACTGATAGATCTCTTGGCTTAACATCTCAATGACATTTACACTTTTCTAGCAATTTTAGATAAGTTAAGCCAGCAGCTGGGAAGACCTCAGCTGTAACTAAGCCTGATGGCCTTGCCTCATGTAGGAAAAACCTAAGGGGCTGAATCCAAGCATTCAATGGAGAGAAAACGTTTTCCATGACCAAGGACAGATAATTGGAGTTATGCTAAAACCCATTTCTCCACGGAATTCTTACATATATATTGCTTCACTGGAGGTAAACTGAGGTCAATCAAAGGATGTCATTGGAAATTTTACTTTGAAAAGAATCTTATACTTTCCATAGTTATTTTACCCTAGAAGTAAATGCTCACAAACAGTAGGTATGAGCTAGGAGGCCTTTCAGAAGCTTGGGCATGAGTTAATGGACAGTGCTAGGATAAGACCAAAATTAGTGTACAGAGAGGAATATTTTCCACTTAGTAGGATTTATAGCTATTCTGGAGATACTGGAAAATCATCAGAGAAATAAAAAAAATAAATACACATCATAGATTGAGGAAAAGAGAAAAACAATGGCTTGGGAAATAGAGAAATAATCCAAAGTCAGGCTTTCTTGTATTCCCGGACTTGCCTTTTGCATTTGGTGGGAAACAGTGTAATCAATTGTGTTTCGCTATTTCTAGGTGAAGCGTGTTTTCCAATGTCCAGTCTAGCATTCTCTTTCTTAAGACATTTGCCTCCTTGAAGCAGGTGCTATAATTTCTTATACACTGTCTTTTTGCAGTCACCACTCACTTCTGAAAAGCCAAATTCTGTCTCCTCCTCCTCTCTCCTTCCTTGCCCCCCGCATCTCCCCACTGCATCTTTCTTACTCTTTCAGTAATAGCTCAGACCCATCCTTGTTCTTCTCTTTGATCTTTCCTTCTTATTTATAAAACTGTGGCTTTGTATAAGACGACCTTGATACTTCCACCAATTTCTTCAACTATCAGTTGGTATCATAAAAATATTACACTTAATGTTTTCCTACTGCTTCCCATCCTTCCACGTGTTCCTCTTTAGCTATACTCTTACTCTTAATGTATCCCTTTCCTTCATCCTTGATATGCAAATGTGAAACTAATGACAACTCATCTTTCCAAGTTTCTCCCAATGCCAGTCCCTCTATCTAGTGTTCACATCGCTCTCCTAGAATTCAAACTCATTCTAGTCAAGACTGCCCTCGGAGCTTGTGACATTGTAAAGCTCCAATCAGCAACGTTTAATACTTTTGCCATGTGGGGGAAGAGTAAAGACTCTTTTAACTATATAAAACCTCAAAAGAACATCACTGGGCCGGGGAGATGGCTCAGCGGAGTAAGTGCTTCCCTGGCAAGCGCAAGGCTCTGAGTTCAATCCTCGATTCCGCAAAAAAAAAAAAAAAAAAAAAAAAAGAAAAGAAAAAAGAAAGAAAGAAACAAAGGAACATCATTTATATAAATTCATGGGAAAAGTCCTTGGAAGTATCTCAAATAAGCGAAATTGCATCTGTTATACCTGTTGTAGAAGACACAACACAGCTGAGTTAGTGGTAGATTGCAAAGAAATAAAACTGACTAAATCTAGGCAACTATTAATAATGTCTGTGAATGTAACTACTATGATTAAGAAAAATATTTGTTATGGTTTGTGTCTAGTTGTCCCCCTAAAGCCTCATGCAGTCATGGGGTGGGGACTTCTACAGTTTGAGATTAATTCATGATCCAGGCTGAGATTATGGGTCTTAGTGCAGCTGGGATTATGGGTATGAGTACTGCACACACCCTGGGGTGGAGAGCCTGAATGCAATTTAAGGGAGAGAGACTTCCTCTCTGTAGCTGTCGTTGCCACAACTCCTCCTATTTGCTCTCTGCTGTTTGCTGTCACAATGAAAGGTTGCTCTTTGCTATGTGCCACTCAGCCTTGAAGCCAGCCAAGTATGAACTGGAACCTCCAGTAACTATGAGATAAATAAAACTTTCCTTCCTTCCTTTTGAGTGGTGGGTATTTGTCCCAGCAATGAGAGAAGAGAAACCGAGAAAACATTCAAATGCAGTAGTGGGAAATATAAAATACAGGTATAAAATTGTACCAATTTGAAGTGATATCTCTAATTATTTGAGCAAAGCATTAATGCTACAATGAATAAAGTGTAGGGTTAGCAATAGAGAGAAATTAAACAAGCAGAGATAAAGCAAGGCAATGCTATAGCTCTTCATTCAATGGGTAATTGAATGAATTTGTTAAATGTTTAAGTATAACTATTAGTAAAATATCCATGTGATACATTTTGCAAATCATTTAGAAAACAATGGAGGAACACACAAAATGTATCTAACTAAAGAATTAAATGTAAATACATAATATGTGCAACTTAACTAAACTGATATGTTCAGAAAAGATGCAAACAGCACAAGTTAAAATAAATGTATTTTATTTAAACTAGAATACTGTTTGGGCTAAAAATAATTACTATTTCCAAAAGAAGCTTATAAAACAAATGATTTAAGAAGGTTAAAAGTGAAATCTTGAGGAAATATACCAGGGAAATGAAATATTGGAAAATGTAGTAATACTAGCTCAATAAAAAAAACCTAAAAGGAAAAAAAAAAAAAACCACTGACAACCCATATATAAGGAAATGCACATGGTCAACAAATATGAAAAGATCTTCGCCCTTTATTTTAAGAAATTTAAGACAAAGTGAAAAAGTAATGCAACATCTCAAACACCAGATTGGCAAAGATATAATGTATGAGAATACACAAGCTTTGCCAGCAGGGAAACAAGCCTACTCAAACACTTTTTTGGCAACTACAAACTGAAACAAAACTTTTGGAAAGCAATTTGGCAGTAGCTTCAAAATTTTTTATATACAGTTTGATCCATTTTACTTCTAGGAATTCATCCTACAGAAAAAAATACACAGTGGTACAACGATATATTTGGAAGAATACTCTTTACTGCCTTTTTGTCAGAGCAAAAACTAAGGGAATAAGTCTTGCACGTCAATAGTGGCCAAGAGCGATAAAGTTTTGTTTTTTTTTTAATATCCATATTTTACGATCTAGAAAATACTTTAAAAACCACATTTTGAATATGTATATTGACATAGAATATGTCAATTCATTCAATATATATGAAGTTAAGTTTGTGTAAACACATTTATTTTGCGTTTCCATTTGCAATTTTAATGATAAAATATACACATCAATTGCAACATTGCGAGTATCATCAATTCAAGAAATACATCTGATGTACTTTTCTCATTGTGACAGCTAAACTGGGTTGCCAAGCTGATTGGCTGGGGGCTTCCCGTGATATTCGGAAAGCACTGTTCTGAATGGGTCTGGGCAGGTTATGGAGAAAACGATACTGGGGACGGTACCTGGTCCCTGGCCCTTTCTTTCTGGTGCTGTTCTCCTTCAGTCCTCCTGAGCTTTCTTTAACGAAGCATCTTGCGATTCTGTGCCCTTGTTTCTGTCTTGGCTGTGGACTGAAACCTCGAAACCACAAAGCAAATTAAGCCTTTGCTCCTTGAAGTTGTGGATATTACATACCTTGTCCCAGAAGCAGAAAAGCTGTCTGGTAAACAAACCATCAAACCTCAAACTTCATTCCAGTGCAAAATCTAGTATCTTGCCAATGCTTCTTAATGTACTCTACATTATTATAGAATGTGAGCTGGGTCTGGGGCCCTTTCCTCAACCTACTTCCAACAACTGATCAGAGAGGTTATACCGCAGTGTCTAGTGTGATTGGTATTTTCATTCCTCCACAAGGTGTTTCTCCTACCTACCGATCCTTACACAGTCTTATGGTCACTTTTCCAGCCTAGTGTCATGCCCTTGCTTGCTGAAATGTGTCCCAGTCTGCAGAAGTGGCTGCCTCCTCCCCAAGGCTGCAGATCCATTAGGGCACATTCACCTGCTCAGCTGTCCCCACACACAAATCACAACACTTTGCCAGAGTGGCGGGGCCTATCAGGTGTCAAACCCAACCACAACTAGTACTTGAAAGAGCTCCTATTCCTCTTACAGTGTGGGATTGGCTCTGAGGATCTGTTTGCCAACGTAGAAGCTATTGCACAGTCAAGGTCCATCTCAGAACATGCACTCAGGGGCCAGTGAGATGGCTCAGTAGAATAAGTGCTTGCCTGGCAAGCGCAAGGGCCTGAGCTCAATTCCCAGTTCTACAAAAAGAAGAAGAAGAAGAAAAAAAAAAAGAACATGAACTCCAGGTTCTTGCTACCTTTTTGTTCCAGTATATTTGATAACTTCAAGTCATCAGAGAGGTTGTAACAACATCAAATTTCAAACATAAAGGGTTTTGAAGCCTGGTCTTTCTATCGTGCATTAATTGATATTCTTATCAAGATATGGCATACCTTTCTCCAAGGGTAATGGTAACAACATTTACATAAACAAGGTAGTCCAACTTAATGATGTTTCCTTTCATAATTTTTTAAATGTCTGCAAAGTGCTGTGTTGTCATTCATTCTAGACAAAGAGGTTAGCCTATATATACGTACCCATGTCCATCTTTGTCACACATAAGGGTTTATTTCTTGCTTCTCTTCAGTTATATAGATCTAATGGGTTTATTGCTGTGACAATACCATGTTACTTTAAGAATTACAATTTTAAGATATGTTGACATTGACTATGGTAGAGCATATTGATTAATATTTCTTTAATTTAAAAAAATTAAAAATTATTTTAGTACAGGGTCTACAGGGTCTTACTTCACAGATTAGACTTGTGATCTTCCTGTTTTCAGCCTCTCAAGAGCTGGGATTCCAAGAGGATGCCACCACACCTGGTCTTAGTCGCCTTCTCAGCGACTCCCAGGGGGTGGGGCCAGTACAGCGTGCCACGGATCCTATGCAGTCTGCTGAGCTATCTGGCTGGCCCTTGATTAACATTTCTTACTTTCTATTATTTCTGCCCATTTTATCTTTTTTTTTTTCATTCATGTATTTGGTACAGGGTCTCACAACACAGCTCAGACTCCTAGTGATTCTCTTGTCTTCAGCCCTTCCAGCGCTGGGATTATAGGCGTGCACCACCATACCAGACTCAGTTGCTGGTTCAACGTGCTCCAGGGACAGGGCCAGTATGCAGGGACCAAACCCTGGTCCCTGTGCTTTCCAGAGCAGGCACTTAGTCCCTAAGCTATCTCACCGGCCCTTGTCTTGTTTTTTGTAGTATCTTAAAAGATGCTTGGCCAGTTTAATAAGACAACATTGAGGATTTTACCTTGGTATTCTATTGAATTTTTGAAATAATTTTGTGTCTGCTGGCATCTTTATAATATTGAACCATTCTATCCAATAACAAGATCTGTTTATTCTTTTTATCAGTATAGTCTTATTAGAGTGTTTATATAGTCTTATTCACTTTCTGTTAAATATTTTAGTTTTACTACTAATGTGAATGGGACCATTTACTTCATTGTACTTACTGTCTTGGTTACTTTTCACTCGTTGCTGGGACAAAATACCCAACAAGCAAAATTAAGGAAGGAAAGGTTTATTTAGCTCAAAGATTCTGGAAATTTCAGTCTAGTCTCAGCTAGTTCCAAGGCAGTGTGGTACATGACAGAGGACAGCAGTTCATGGTGGCAGAAAACATAAAAACAGTAAGAGCAAAAAGGCAGGAGCACTGGCAGCAGCAGAGGCAGAGAGCAAGCCCCTGTCCCCTCCTTATACTATATCCATGCTATGTGCCCGTAGGTGGGTGTAGAATTCATGCTCATAATCCCAGCATTGGATCATGAATTAATCACAAACTCTAGAAGTCACCCGATGATTGCATGAACTTTTTTTTTGGGGGGGGGGAGACAACAAGAGACAAATAATAACATTTACTGACTGTAAATATAGATTAGGAAAGCTATTGACAATTGAACATTGATATTCTAACCTGTCACTTTATTTTTTTCTTCTATTCTTTTAGATTTTTATTTGGCTTTCTTCACTTTTCAGGGGAGATATATTGGTTTACTTATTCTGAGACTCTGTTTTATTGTCTATAACTTTTGTTTAATTATTTTGATCGTACCATGTTGGCTTTGCTGTTCTACTAAGTGTCATTGATTGCATTGGATTTTCTTGTCTAATTCTTGACTGTTTCCCTTAGAAATTTCCTGTACACACACACAAAAACAACCCTCACTTGAGGCTTTGGTCCTTCCATCCTTTCATAATTAAGAGCCCAGAGGTTGCTGATTAGGTTACCACTGAAGGGGAAAAGTACCCAAAGTGCGTCCAGCTCTGCCTGTCTTCCTCTGCAGTTGCCTTGGTGTGGTGTTTGCCTTAGGCTCCTTACTTCCTGGTTGCAAGATGAGACTTTCCTACAAGCAAAGCAAATGCTAACAGACAGGTACAAATTATTTGGTGCCTCCTTTCATCAAGCAAATGAAGGCACATACTTGGAAGGCCCATGTACAGGAGATCTGCATGTACATCCAAAAGAACAAAGTTCAAGCTAGTGATGGCCTCCAAAGGTGAGAGAGTCTGATAAACTGCATATTTTACAAGATACCACAGCTCCCAGGAAGGACACTGGTACTTTGTTAGTAAGGAAGAAATGATAATGAGTGGATGACATTTTCATCTATGCTGCTTGTCTAGAGTTTCAGTAATTATTAGGCTGTGAGCTATAATTTTCTGATACAGGGTTTTATCAGCCTGAGGAAGCTGTTTTCTATTTTTAACTCGAGGAGGACTCTTAAAGTCAGGAATTAATTTTAAATGTCAACAAAACCCTGTGGCACCTACTGAGCAGATATTATAATGCATTTGTTTTTCAATTAATATGTTAATTAGAGCAATTGATTCCAATTGTTGAATTATTTTTGCAATTCTAGGATAAAAGATGTGATTTTTCTATTATTCCCCTAATGTATTTAATTTGAAAATACCACACTCATAATTTTTGCATTAATGCACACAGATGAAATTTATCTACAACTTTCTTTGTGCTACCCTTGCCTAGTTACTTTTATTTTTTTTTCCTAGTTACTTTTATAAAAATCCTGCAGCCACATAAAACGATTCAGGAGTGCAGTAATCTGCTCTTCCATCACTGGTGCAAAATATCTGATATCCACAATTTAAAGGTGGAGGGATGCACATGGGCTCGTGGTTTCAGAGATTCTGATCTACAACTGGTGGGCTACAAGGCACAAATTCGCAGGTTGATGGATGTAGCAGAGGGAAACTGCTCATCTCATGGCCAGCAGAAGTGTAGACAGAGTAAAGAGAGCTGGGACTTGGGGCTGAGGACGAGAATACACTTCCTAGTTTGTGCTCTTAGGTTCCCGCCTTTCCAGTTAGACCCTACCTCTTCATAGCACACTCATCCATTAACTCACCCATAGGTTTATCCACTGATGAAAATGTTCATCCTTGATATCAAATCGGCTTCTAGCAGTGCCACCTCCGAACACATGAACCTTTTTGCAGGTCAAACTGCAACAAGAAGCATCTCAATCTTTCTCTTTGAGTTGTTGAAATAGAATTAGCTGTCCCTTGAAGACTTCTAGCATTGCAGCTGGCAAGATAGCTCAGCAGAATAAAGCGCCTACTTAGGCAAGCTCAGGTAAGTGCAGGGACCATAGTTGAATCTCCAGAAGCACATATTGTGCCAGCCCTGTCCCCAGGGTGGGCTGAGCCAGCCAGAATCCCAGAGTGGTGGCACATACCTGTAATCCCAACATTGAGGAGACTGAAAGCAGGAGGATCGTCACCAGTCTGAGCTGTGTGATGAGACCTTGCAACAACCAAATACATTTAAAAAAAAAAAAGATTTGCTAGAGTTATTCTCACCAACTTAGGCCGGTTATCTCATGTCAGTGATAAATCTTCTGATTCTTGTTATCTTCAGGTTTTCTGCCTCTTATTGCAATCATGGTTGCT
Source organism: Octomys mimax (assembly GCA_002564305.1). Taxonomy (NCBI): domain Eukaryota; kingdom Metazoa; phylum Chordata; class Mammalia; order Rodentia; family Octodontidae; genus Octomys; species Octomys mimax. The sequence goes on from NDGM011069174.1 coordinate 12,105, forward strand.
TGTCTTATTCAGTGACCCATTCTATCTTCTATTTTTTTTTCCTAATATGCATACTTCATTAAAAACTTAACCTTAACTATTACATTGTCAGTTTCAATCATATATGTTTTCCTTCCCAAATAGATTGTTACCTAAGTATGATTTCTTTGTAGGTTATTTTAAGTAAATTTTTGAAACAGTGAGGTGAACTATAGGAAGCAATTATTTTTAATTTCTTGTGAACTGTTGTGGTTCCCAAAAGTGGGTGATTGTTATTTGGGGCTGCCTATTTAGCCATCTTTGAGGTGAGCCTCTGCTCTGTGGGTCCCATTAGAAGGCTCTCACCATCCTCTTTCCTTATATCAGGAAATTTATCAAATGACCGTTGACCTAGATTTAACTAATTTAACGTTCTCATCCCAGATTTTGAACAATGAAGGAAACACGACAAAATGAAGGACAGCTGGAGAAACGCCATCAGTGTAGGACAATGGTGTGGAGGTGAATATAGCTGGTGTCTAAGATAATGCACAAAGTGACACCTGAATTAGTCCTAGGCCATCTTTCTTGACTCCCAGGATGGCCTTCCTGTCCCTTTGTCTGATTCTGCAGCCTACAATCAATTCTGTGGACTCTTTTTCTTCTTCCAGTAAACTTTGTTGTCTAAAGGAGTCATATTAAGTTTTGTTGCTGGCAACCAAGAAATGCTTTTATGGTAATTTATGTATTTCTTTGGAGCTAGAAAATATCATCTATAAAAATTCAGCTTTATGGATATGCATGATTTTTTCCTTGGGGGACAGAATAGTCAAATTTTATTAATGGTACATTTTGTGTATTATCAATTTATTAGGTGAAGAGTTTATACATCAAACTTATTTCTTATATAATTCAAGCCTTCTATTTATTTTTGTCCTCTATAGCCTGTTTGTTCCCGAGATAAGGGGATCTAAGTCTTATACTACCGCTATAAATCTGACCAGGTCCTGACCATTTCATTAGTGTACTTGAAATGTTAATATCTGCAGGAACTTCTCTTGAACCAGTTTCTTCACAAAGAACCTTACAGTTGCTTGCCAAGAGAGATAGAAGGGTGGCTGCCTGCCAACATGCTGAGTGAAAAGAATCAAAAGAAGGCCCAAAATATTCCCCACCACGATGCATTTTCTCTGAATCCTCCTACTTTTTACACAGTATTTAACCCCTGACCTAAAATGGGAAATTCTAAGCCATTTATAGGAATAGTTTGTCTTCTAAAGTAGTGGGTGGGGCATGTAGTTGAGTAGCGTGGTGGTGGGGGGTTGTGTTGGGGTTTCACTAGTCATTATGTGGACTTCCAACCTTCTGATTTTAATCACTCCCCATGCTTCTTCCTGTCCAGGGAACCCGTAGGATTTCCTGGGTTCTGTGGTTCAAATAACCCTGCTTCTGTTTGCATTTTCCCAAAAATGCCTCATGTTTCAGTTTTTCTAGTGTGGTAAACAGGAAACACTCACCCAAAAGTTTTCCTTTTCCCCAAATCTGCTGATAACTCTGATCCATATTTTCTCTTTCAACTTCCTTTGGTGATTAATATATGTAGATATAGGGAGCGGTGTGAAAAAAATATGTATGTATATTCATTAAGGAGAGCAGATATAGATAGCTTCTTTGGAGGCATCGTTCCTCCTCAATCTCAGGACATGTATCAGTATCCCATGGATAATAACAAGACCCAAAGTCTGCACAACACAGAATGTACTCCTAAAAATATGCTTCAATTTGTGAAAAAATGACCTAGAACAAAGACAATAACTAGTTAACAAGAACAAAATTGTAGATGTCCCAGATAGCCCAGACTGAGTTAAAAAATAAGGACTTAAAGTTATGGTGAAGTGTTACAGAATTTACTTACATAGAAAAAATGGATTTAACAGATAAAAGATATAAGTTTCACAAGTAATATGGAACTTCATATATTGAAATTATATTTCACATAGTAAAACTTGAAGCAAAAGCCAAACAGAAATACTAAAACTAAAATGTGAAATCAACTGAAATTAACTGTTTGTGTTATGGTATTTATAGCAGACTGTCCACATAGAACAAAAGACCAGAAAAGCTGAAAAATGTCAATAAAACATTTACAAATTGAAACACAGTTAAAAAAAATTAAAAAATTGACAAATGCAATGAGTCATTCATGGACCCATGCTAAGTTGTCAAGAATGTTAATTATGCTCCCATAGAAAAGAAGAAAATTAATGGGGAATAATAAATGCCTAAATAAATGATGTTTGAACTTTTTCCAAAATTATTCAAAAATATCATCATACTGACCCAGGATGCTCGAGGGAAGATAAACATAAAGAAAACTGTCTATAAGCACATCGCAGGCTGCAAAAAGTCAGGAATGAAAAGAAAACACTTCAAAGAAGCTGAGAGAAGTGAGCTCCATTAGATACCGGGAAGTAATAATAGCACTGAAAGCTGACTTCTCCTCAGGAACTATGGAGGCCATAAAACAAAAGAACAACATCTTTAAAGTGCTGAAAGAAAAGATCTGTCAACTTAAAATTCTACATCCAGGGAGAAAACGCTTCAAAACTGAAGGCAATATAAAGTCATTTTCGGATAAAAGCTTGGAGCATTTATCTTCTATAATACCCCACTCACAAAAAAAGAAGCTAAAAGGAGCTCTCAGGCAAATATGAAAGGGTATCAGATAAAATTTAAATCCATAAGGAAGAATAAAGAGCAAGAGAAACGATCAATATAGAAGAAAACATAAAAGGCTAGACTTTTTTTGCCCTTGAAGTTTTAAAAGTTAATAGACTATTTGAAACAAACATTATAATATACTGGGGGGGGTATAATAAACAGCAGTAAAAAAGCATAATTGTATAAACAATGGAAGGCTGTTAATAGAATCACATTAATGTAAAGCTCTTGCATTATAAATGAAGTTATGCTAATTTAAAGTAGACAATAATAAATGAAAGGGGCATATTATAATCTCGAGTCTGTGGAGACCATGCAGAAATCTAGAAGCAATCCCAGAACCTAAGATGCCACACCAGCAATACTGTGATACCTTCCAAGACCACACCCCTAGCCCCCCACCCAAGCCAGAAGCTACAGCCTGGAACTGTCTCCGTTCAAGCGCTCTTGGCTACTGCAACTCAGCTCACCACTCTGGAGGCCTTGAGTTGCAAACTTCAGCAGCACCTCTGTGCCACTGAATCTGCAGGTATCCAGGATAAATGCGTAGAAGTCTCTCCTTAAACTGCAAGGTACATCTCAGCCAAGCTGGGGGCCCATCAGAGATTTAGCACACAGGCAGAACCCATGCAGAGAGTTCCCACTAGGACAATGACAGGCAAAATGCCACATGGAGGCTGATGCAGAGATTCCTTATCAGAGACACATAGACTTGGACTACACAAATGGATTGCCACTAAGAATCTAGAAACAGAACTACCTGAGCATGCAGTGCCTACCCAAAACAGACTATAAACTGCAAGAATTGAAGTGTGGGTTGAACCCAGGAGATGTGCAGGGGTGGAATCCCTCAGCATTGAGGACTCACTCCCCATATTACTATGTCAACACAACAATCCATGACCAAGCAAGTCTATTTTATGACCAGAAGATTTACTTCCATTTTGCTTGTTCAGTTCTGGAATTCGTTGAGGTCTGTTACTCTTTTCTCTTTGTCAATTTCTCTTGTTGAGGATGGGTATCTCTATTATATGTATTGCAGAAGTAAATAACTTATTTGTTTTCATAGGCTCAGGGGTGGAGTAGATTTGCCTCAGGTATGCTTATGTATTATCCATGTTTGATTCAGATGGGCCTTGGAACTTTTGAGATTATGTTAGAACAAATTAGAATGCCAGGGCTACTGTGATGTAATGAATGCATTTCACAAATGAGAAAAAAATAGAATTTTGATGGACAAGAATAAAATGCTAAAGCTTGAATCTGTGCCCCAAATTGCATGTATTGGAAATAATCTCCAAAGCTGTATGTTAACAGAATTCGCAGGTGAGATATTTGGTAAGTGTGTTAGTTGATACATTGTGTCAACTTGGCTGAATCAGTTCTTGCAGTTCTCAGCATGGGGGCCTCGCCCTGCAGGTGGGCAGGGCCCAGGAATTGAGAAAGGCA
>NDGM011069175.1:0-47648 GCA_002564305.1 Octomys mimax
TACTAACAAATGAGATCCTGTTGTCAAATACTTTTATTTAGAAGGACATTGTTATTAAAATTACAAATAAATTGGCTTTATCTCACTTTTGTTTTTAATGTGATACTCTGGTATCTCTTTAGATTGTATAAATCTTTCACCTTTTAATTAATGTGTCTCCTGGTAAAGCACAGCCAGTGCATCTTTAGTTTATGCTGTTATTTGGTAGGTTTAGCAGACACTCTATGGGAAGGTTTTATTTTTCTGCTCTGCTCAATTCTTTTCTCTCAATGGCACTGTTTCAGCCCTGAGGGCCGAGCAGCCATGTGAGCACCCTTTCTGTTCACACCATCCTCCTCCTAGCTGGATCCAGCAGTAAACCCTGCCACTGAGAGGCACATTCCCAGGCCCTCTGAGGAGGAGCAATGTTGTAGAGTTTGTTTTGTGTATTCTGAATGCCACATATCACACTTCCCTGGATCTCTACAAAGAACAGCTGTTTGCATTGGCTAATGCATTTCTCCTTTTATATGTAGATCTTTTAGTTCTCTGAAACCATTTCCACGTCAAACTTTAGGAAAATGAGGTCAGTGCAGACAGTCAGGCAGGAGTACAATTGTGAAAGCCGAGGTGACTCCCAGACTCCATGTCCTGTCCATCCATCAGTCATGTGGCTTTCGCTGTACAGGCCCTGCTCAAGGAGGCTCAGTTCTCTCACTGCTGAAATGGGTATCAGCCCTGTCTTTCTCATATTGCAGAAGAGATAGTTGAATCAAATGATACCTATTCAGCTTGTGTCAAAATACTTGTTATTTAATGCATGCTTAGTAAATGTTATGTATTATTATCAATAAAATCTATTAGCAATAGAAATATATTCAATACCACTGGTTCTCAGCAAGAGATGATTTTCCTCTCTCAGAAGACATTTAGTAAAGACTAGAAAAATATTTTGTGATTACAACAAGAGAGATGATTGAGCAGGTTCTACAGTTTCAGTGGACAGAGAGAAAGTGATATTAAGTGTCTTACAATGCTCAGGACAACTCTCCCATAATAAAGGGTGGTTCATCCCAAATGTCAATAGGGCAGGGTGACGAAGTCCTGCATAACTCTGTCAGCTCAGTGACCTTTCTTCTCCAGTGCTGATGACATTACCATTACAAAGATTACACTATCAAAAACATTCAAATATTCTTTGCAAGTTTTCTTTTCTTTTTTTTTTTTTTTTGCTCAGGGTCTCACTACATAGCCCACATGAGTAGTGATCCTCCTGATTTCTGCCTCCCAAGTGCTGGAGATTGTGTTTCTACAAGCTAACTGACTTAGGGAATAATATGAATATATCCTGGCAGGATACCTATCAGGTACAAAAAATGTCTGTGGATCTTCATGAAATAACACTTTTTTTCTTCAAAAAGCATCATTCACTGTGAGTTAAATCATGTTTTCTTCTAAGTCATTTTATAAAAAACTGGATTCAGCATCAATTTATTAATGGGCTATTTAAAGCTATACAAAACATATTAGTGAGATTAACATGCAGAACAGTAGGTTTAAGTAATAAGATTCATCAGCACATTACTGCATCTATGTTAACTTTTCCCAATCATGCCAATCTAAATAGTTGCAAAGATCAACAGCGTATTTAATCAGTATAATTAATCATTATTAATGCACAGTTTGTAGTGATCAATCACACTCACATTTATGACCAGTTGATCACAATAGAATATGCTAGTCACCTACAAACAAGAAAATAGGCTGTTAACTTCAATCATAAATTATTATCCAATTCTTGCACTTATTAGAAATTTTAGTGTTTCCCAGTTTTAATAAGCAATGATTGATAGTGATTATATTTAAGGATCACATCGTAAATTAAACAAATATGTTGTACTAATGCATATATTAACTTGGAATCTTTATTATTTTAGTCAACTTAACCACAAAGATGATATATATTTGGATGAACTTATGCAGGAACTGCTTTTCCCATGAAGCACTTCTAGGCATTTTTTCTAAAGCAGAATCCCCTACACATGCCCACACATTGCCCAGCTCCATCATTTCACTTCCTTGTTCTATTTAAAAATCATATTATAAGGGCCAACGATACAGCTCAGTGGACTGAGCGCTTGCTTAGGTAAGCTCAGGGGCCAGGTGCTTCTATCTCTGGTACTGCATGCCACACCAGCCCCGCCCTTGGATGTGCTGAGCCTGCAATGGAGTCCGGGAGTGGTGGCGCACACCTGTAATCTTAGTACTAGGGAGGCAAAAATCAGGAGGATCACTACGAGTCCGAGCTGCAAGTGAGACCCTGCACACACACACACACATACACACACAAAAAAAACCTTAAAAATTCATATTATAGATTAACACAACATAGTAGACACGTGGTACATTACACATCTTAATACTTTATTTGGACTATCTTTCCATAAACCCAATCTTGCAAGTGAAAGAATATGAAATTTGATGTTTTATATACTAAGCTTTGATTACAGGTCTACCTATAATTAATTCTAAGAATTGGCACAAGTTTCATAACCTCTCTGTTCCTTGGTGTCTATGCAAAAAAATGGTGCTATACTGCCCTCAGTGTTTGATAGGGTTTGGGTATGGTTTGAATGTCCTTTCAGTGTGCTCAAAGGTTGGTCTGGAGAGGAGGACTCCTGGGTGTTGATGGTGTTTAAGGGGTATAGTCTAGTGAGGAGTGGCCCTCCGGTCAACTGGGCATTATCTTGAAAATGAGCACAAGGCTTTACTTTTTACCTTTCCTGGTTTCAGAGGGGATCACTTCCTCCAACCCATGCTTCCATCTTCGTCAGCCGACATAATGTGGAGACAGTGCAGACAGTCCTCTTCAGAACGCAGCCCTTCCATGAGCCTCTGGAACAACGAACTAAGTAAACCTCTCCTCTTGCAAAGCCAGTGTTGTCCATGTTTCATCATGAAGGTAGAAGTTCATTTTTCAAGACAGTATTTTCAAAAACTCTTACATCTGTGGCCCATGGTAGATCAGTGACTGGCTCATTTAAGCCATGATGCACACCGTTTAGTTACCAAAGTTTCCCTAGCTTTCTTGTATTAAAATACTTTCTTATGGACTCTTGGAAACCATCATATCTGACAGTTCTTTTCCCTCAACATAGGGAAATAGAGACGATGGAAAGGCAGTAACATTAGTAATCAAATTAAGAAATGTCTTTAATATCATGCTTTATTTCTGCTGTTATACTGGTTTTATTGTCCATCTTTGTCATTTTCATCCTAAAGTGGTTCAAAAGACAGAGTGTATAACAGATAAGATAAACAAAACCTTTGTATTAATAAAAACATGTCAGTCCTTCAGGAAAGAAAATGGTAGCATAGCACATTGAAATAGTTTACTATTTAGATAATATATAATGTGAAAATTAAGCTTCAGTACATATGTAACAAATAGAAAATGAAAGCATTTTGCTCCATAGTTGACAAGCCACTTAGCTGGGGGATTTGGTGCTTGATTTATTAAATGTAGTAGAGTGTGTAATAAATGAAGTCTGACATATGACAAACATCAGATTATTTCCTTGTCATTTGTACTTAAGAGTGAGGCTTTACGTAAGTGAATTAAATTATTCAAATTTCAATTAAAATTCATATTAGCACAAAAATTATAAGTAAAATGTTTTATTTAATTTTATATAAGACTGTAAGTAATGATATATGAAGATGTAATCCTAATATCTCAATAAATCCTCAAAATAATAATATGATGTAGGTCTTAGAACATTAAGAAATAAATGGTGAAAAGGTTAAGTAACTTGCTCTTTTTATCACAAACATCATTCAACTCCATATGTAGAAGACTATAAATGTCATGGTTTTTTTTCACTATCTCAGACCTCCTTTTTATTGTTAGATATAAGATCACATAGATATCATCTCTAATGCAGGTCTCTAATTTAGTTTCCAAGATTGAATCTTATATAGCAAAGTTCTGCTACTAGCCCTGAAGGAGAAACAAGGACAGAATTTTCCATCTCAAGCAACTAGAAATTTAACAAAATAGATGAATCCATTTCCAAATATTGGACAACAGACAATAAAGATGGAGATTTTCAACAAATGGAATACAAACAATGAGAGAGATAAAATCCTCTTGTTTTATTGACTGGATACAATTTCTCAATCACTAATGCAAGGGAGGAAATTTAAAGGGCCTAAGCAGAAACAAACTGTGAGATGGAGATCAGAGGTTTGGGAGTCTGAGTCAGATGGAAGTGTAGCACAGAGCTTGGGAGAAGATGACACGGTGCTGAAAAGTGTTCTGCAAATCTCTTTAACAGTTCTTGAGTCTTTGCCAAGCATTAGACCATATATGCATAGAATTAAACACTTATAGCATAATATTCCCAAGGCTTCTCACAGGGCATGCACGTGCTCAAGCACCAATCCACTGCAGTAGCATCTCTTCAGGGTCACGCACAGCACTCAGTGGAGAGTCATATATAGGTTGGGCATGGTGGCACATGCCTGTAATCCCAGTGCTTGGAAGGCTGAAAGCAGGAGAATCTCTATGAGTCCTATCTGTGTAGTGAGATTCTGTAGATCTTGTCCTAAATACATTTAAAAATAGTTATATCTCAGTGTGAGTGAACTTCCTCTCAAATGAATTCTCTTCTATACTTGCACTGGAAAACTGAAAACTGAACAAAAGGATTAAATGGACATAAAAAATTACATGTGGACCAACAAGCAAACATGCTTATTCTATTTGTATTTCTGATATTTCTGAAAACCGTAAGACCCATTACATATTCAGTAAATGATAGAGTATCTATGACTTTCTGTAATAAATACTGCATACTGGAAAATATGTTCAAGGAATGAAATAAGGAAACTTGTTAACTTATAATTCTATATCCAGAAAAATATTCTTTGCAAATTAATGTTGAATATGAACTTTTCTGGAATAAAAGAAAGCTCATCATTAGCTGGCCCAAAGTATAAAACTTACTAAAACCAAATTCTATAGTCAGAAAAAGAGATGTTACACGGAATCTTAAATAATTTCTGGCAGAATAAAAAGCAAAAGAAAGTATCAAAATAAAGTAGTATTTCTAATTTTAAAAATATTTAATAAGTAACTCAACTTTAAAACCCCAAGCAAGAATATTGAATTATGATTTTATGGCACATATAGGAATTAATTATTTGGGAAAATAGTATAAAACATAGGCAGTGGAAGCATTCAGTGTTTCAAAAGTGTCTTAAATTATACAGTCAAATAACTATTGATATTTCAGTTAATTATATATTACATATATGACCATCACTCCATGTATGATGCTATCTAGCATTACTATATCCATCTTTGTGTAAATATACACCCTGGTAGTCACAAAATGGTAAGATCACCCAAGTGTGTAGTGGCTATTGTAATACACACACATCATTAAATGACATTTGACTATGTACGTAATGTATGTTTAATGAACCAATTGTTACAAAGATCTCATTTATAAGTCTCTATATAACATTTTTTGTTTTCTGTAGGTAATAGTTTCTTATTTTGTTTGTTTCTTTGCTTGTTTTGTTTTTTTAACAAAGTAAAATGGAATGCCACAGCTCTGGGCCTAATAATTTTAATCATGTTTATTAAACACACACAACTGAGAAAATTTAGAATTATGTACTTATTGCTTATTTTAGAAACTCACTTATTATTTTTGTAGATAACTCTTTTAGGCCAACCAAAATTCACAAGATAATTCATGATGACAGGAAGCGGTGCTTTCTTTCATATTTTTGGTATCTTTTCTTATTTGATAAAGATATTGACTTTTTAAGTGATAAGAGAAATCCATGTACAGTGCAGACAGGTATTTCAAAGGGCAGAAGTCAAACCTTAGGCAAAAAAGTAATAATGTTGAAAGTCAGAAGGATATTGCTTTCTTTTGATATGGTTAGCTACTTGCCCAGCTTTATAGGAATTTTATTTCTTTAGAAAGCCAATTGATGTGACAACCTGGTAATGAAATCTATCAATAGAATCTATTAAATTTTAATGAGCTGTTGAGGAAGGAAAATCTGGCATTGCTCCCAAAAAGGTTAAAAGATTACAGAGTGCTACCATTTTCCAATATGCTCATCTTTTATATCTTCAAGAGAACTTAGGTTAAAAAGTTAATTTCCCTACATCTTTAAGCTGGGAGGAAAGCAGAGGTATATTCCTGTGTATTTCTTCCACTGAAAATAAATATGCCTACAGAGTTCCTTTTTGCAGTTTTGTGTCAGTTTCACTCAGCTGCTCTGTGTGGCAGGCATGGTCAGGAAGATGTCACATTTGCAGCGGATTAATTCACCTGTGTTAGCCATACCAGGAGGCTGATTACTGCCTGTGACCTACTTGAGAGAGCAGAGCCCAGGATATGGCACAGCCAGGAACTTCCAGGCTCCTTCAGGGAGAGCAGAGCCTGAACTCCAGCACTGGTGGTAGGAAAGCTGGTGGCCCGAGGGAGGAGCTTCCAGTGACTTCACCCAAGTGCCACTGGCCTGCTCTGCTCTCCCGGGTGTTTGTTTTTCAAACTAGACCATCTTCTTGACATCCTTTTATTCTTAGTACTTCAATTCATTCAGTAGGTGCGTATGTTTAAGATGAAATAAGGATAAACTCTAGATATGTGATTATGTGTGTACCCTGGGTCTCTGCTCAATTCAATGCTAGTTTTCAATTAACAATAATTAATTTAGTATATATAATTATATATCGTACTATATGTCTGACATTATTCTGATAGTTTAACCATCAAAACAATGCTATCAGAAAATCGTTACTTTTTGGGTGATGAGATTGAGAGGAATGTTCCCCAAGTTGCCCAAAGCTGTCCACATCACTGTGAAGACTCTACCCTAACCCACTCCATATCGTCCCTTGTTTATGAGAGAAGCCAGATTTTCTCTCAACATTCAGACTCAGAAGAGTACCACCCATCTGTGCACAGCTTTTCAGAAGCTGAAGGTAGAATGCTAAACCTCGGGGTGAGTATGGCTTTCAAATAGTGCATTTGACCCATCAGCAGTACTTCACTATCTTGCATAATTGGTGCACTTCAGAGGCCAAGGCATGCAGGCATCAGAGACTGTTGCAGCAGAAAGCAAGCTCAGCTCTGTGGCACTGTAGCTTCACAAGAGGCCTTAAGTAATTATGAAGATTCTGAGAGTACAGTGTGTGGCCTACTTCAGCATACTGGAATTCTATGAATCATAGCTTCTATTTATATTTGTTTATAATTGACAAAGCTCAAATATCAAATTTGAGAGTGCTAAAATTCAATATACAGGCTTATAAATCAAACCCAAGTTAAACATATGTGTTATATGGTGAATTTTAGAATTATAGAGAACTCCTATAGACAAGCAAATATAAGGGAAAGTTAAACTAATAGCATGCTTGTTTGGTTCCTTCAAAGGCTATTGCACTTGGGGAGCAAGCCTGGGGCTGAAATGCTGGTAGATGACCAGTTCATGATTGTAAAATGATGTTAAAGTTAGTCTTGGGTAATAATAATAATCTACTACCTTAATGCTAACTTGAACAGGAACAGTATTTATTTTTTATAGCCTCAAAGATGTATTAAGTTGACAGGTCACCTAAGATATATTCATTTATATTCTTTCTTTCTCTCTTGATCTCATTCTTGCTCTTGCTCTCTTTCTTTCCCTCCATCCTGCCATGCCTTGCTTTGTGGATTCCTTTTAATTCAAAATAATAGCATGTATTGTTATTATTGCAGATATTTAAGTTAGGTAGAACAATTATAGGCTACCAGACAGGGCTGGACCTTAAGGGAGTCAGTGCAAAGGAAGAGAGCACATCGCAGCTGTGGCTGGAGGTGCATTCACTGAAAACCAGGACTCCAGATAAAGAAAAAATGACCAGGCCTACATGCCTTCCCAAGAAATAAGAAATAATTATAATTGGCATCATTTGGTCCAATAAGTCTATGTAGACATAAGCCACCTAGATGGGTAACCAAGACCTCCTGACTCATCTCTTCATAAAAGGCCCTTTTTCTTTCCACGCAACTTATGTGAGCTGCTTCCCTCTTGCTCAACATACTTAAGTGGCTATGCTTGTTATCTTATTGATTGATCATAGTTTTGGGCCACATTGTACACACCTCATGATTTTGTTCTATTAAACTTCATTTATGAAGTGGGGTCTGAGGTAACCCACCTTTGGGTCCTCTCCTGCCTCTCAGGAGCTCTCTCTCTCTCTCTCTCTCAATAAAGTTTCCTATTCTTAACCTCCATTGTTCTTTGGATTTCATTTTTTGATTTTGGGGAGAATGAACTAGGAGTATCTGACATATGGCAGGCTGGGCATTACATATTATTTCCCCCATATCATTATGCTCATTATTCTTTTAGAAATTTTTTGGAATTGATTTCAGTGTAACAGAAAAACTTGACAATGCAGTAGTCTCCATCTCTTCACCCATCTTGCTGTAATATCAATATCATCACTAATCATGGCACAGTGATCAATAATACTAAAAGACCAGCGTTGAGAGGCCAGGGATGTAGCTCAGCGGTGCAGCACCTGTTTAGCAAACAGAAGGTCCTGAGTTCGATTTCCAGTACCTGAAAAAAAAAAAGATTAGCATAAATACAGCATTATGTAGTATAGACTACTTGTATTGCAGCATTTTTGTTAATGCCATTTTTTCTATGATAAGATGTAATCTAGGAGCCTATACATTTTTTGACATTTTCTTGATCTTCATTCCTTTCCTTCTCTCAGGATCTTGATTCTTTTAAAATTTTCTGGTCAGAATACAACAAACTTTAAGTATTTCTACTGTATTTTCATAATTTACAGTGATTTGTGTTTTCTTTTTGGCAAGAGTACAAAGAAATGTTTGCCCTTTTCAAAGTGCTAGCTCAAGTGTAACTTAATGTGTTTTGTGCTGCAGTTCAACCTTAATTATTTAGTTAAGATGTTGTCCTCAGGACTTCTCCACTATAGGGTCATTTTTCCTTTGCTATTAATGAGTGTCTTGGGGAAGATGTTTTCATAAGATTCAAGTATCATCTTTGTCCTCCTCTGTTATTTGCCACTTTTCAGCATCCCCTGGGGATCTGGTTGCTGGATGATGGCCTGCAGTCATGTCTCTATTTTTCTTACTGTTGCTGCATATAATAACTGAAACGGTTAAGTACTTGTGGGTTTGTATACTAGTTATTATTCCCCTTGCTTTACTACTGAGGAGATGGAATGTTGATGGCTGGACCACTTTGTATTTTCACCAACAATGCCAGCGAACTTCAGTGGCTTCCACATCCTTACCAGGATTTGGTATTCATAGTTTATATGATTTTTACTATTCATATATGTGTAAATGTCTTTGTGTGTGTTTATGTGTGTACATCCATGTGAGTGTGCAAAACCTGTATTACTACTGAAATCAGGATTCATAACATGCCCGCCCTCTACCAGAACCCCGTGGCCACCCCACACACCTAACTTGTGTCTCCCCTCCACTGTACTTTCTTTTTTTTCTTTTTCTTTTTTTTTTGGTTGAACCAGGGAATGAACGGAGGCCCTTGCACTTGCCAGGCAAGCACTTATTCTACTGAGCTGTCTCCCTGGCTCCTTCCACTGTACTCTTAATCATGCTATAGTTTTGTCTTTTTGACTACATAATATTATAGTATTATATATTATATCATATTTTGTAACTAGCTTCTTTCCCACAGAAATATGTTTTTTGAATTAGACATACACAATATTGTACTTGATGAATAAATATACATACAATATTTCACACATTAAATAAGAATTCCTGATCAATAAGTCATATTGTATTATATGAATGCACTACACTTTCTGTGACTATTAAGATATAGTTAGTGTTTTTACCTATGTTTAGATTACTCATTAAGGTTTTTATTTTATTTAATGGTGACTAATGATGTTGAAAATTATTTTCATGTTTGATTTGCATTTGCATAGCCTGTCTTGTAAACTATTTAGATATTCCACTGATTTTGTAAATTGAGTAGAATTCTTACTGTTGAGTACTGATAAATTTTTACATATATTAGATAAAAGTATGTTATCTTCATCTATAGTTGTATATAATGGTTTGGTCAAGGATGGACCGCACATATAAGGTTATGATGGAGCTGGGAAATTCCTGTCATCTGTTAACATAATAGCTATCATAATTCTGCCATGCAATGCAGCTTTGAAGTATTTATGGAGATTCTGCTGTCAACTATGCCAGTCCTATAAAATCAGTATGTATATTTACATATAGTGCATAATGCTTGATAATTATAGCAAGCAACTATGTTACTTTACCTACTACACGGAACTTTTTATGTATTTAGTGCAGGGTCTCATTACATAGATGAGACTTGTAGTGATCCTCCTGTTTTCACCCTCCCAAGCACTGGGAACACAGGGGCAGGCCATCACTCCCAGCCTCAGTTGCTGCCTCAGCATGCCTGGGGGTGCGGACAGCACGGCATGACAAGGATCGAACTCCCGTCCCTGTATCTGCCTAAGAGCTACATGCAACTTTAGTTGGTATTTTGGACTGTAATTCTTCTATTTATAAAAAAAATGTTGATTTTGAAGCAGGCTCCAGCAGAGGTGCTTCAGAAGAAGGCCTGTTCTCCCAGGAAATGGCAGCTGCGTGTATCACTGCCTTAAAGACCTAGTGGGAAAGTTGGGATGTGGGAGACAGTGACGCTAGTCATGTGGAATCCGGCAAACAGAAACGGCTGTGTGTGGTTCTCACTTGTTTTTCAACAAAGAAGCTTCAAAAATTAAATAAATGATTTAAAAATAGGACAAATCTTACAGAAGAACATGCAGACTATATGTACATTTCAACAGTGTTTGCTTTTAAGCAAAAAGTTATTACAAGATATTACTTATATTACTTCTTACCAATTTGATTTGAAACTCTCATTGATATTTATCAATAAAATTATGGGAAAAAATAAATAATAAATTAATTAATTAAATTAATGATAACAATAAAGAAGTTATTACAAGAGTCAAAGTATTAAAATATTTGAAAGTTCATAAGGCAAATATGTTGCAGTAAGCTACTTTTAATTTATAATTGAAAGAAGCACAATTTTGTCTGCAGATAAAGCATAGAGCACAGCCTATGTGTCCAGTGTCAACAGCCATGTCTGGTCACGACCGAGGTTGTCTTGTTTATGCCACTGTCATTCACTGATCATGCAGAGCAACTGCCTTCATGTGAGATCCATTCATGGTCAGTCTTCTATATGGCAGTGCCATTTGTGTCTTTTGTACTATCATCTTACTGTTCCTTTTCTGTATTTAGACACAAAATGCTTGCCATTGTGGTACAACACCTTCAGTAATCAATACAGTAATACAATACAGAGGTTTCTAGCCTAGGAACAACAGGCTGTGTTATGCATCCTACATGTATAGGAGGCCGCATATCATCTAGGCTTATCCCAGCACAGCACCCTCACTCACGCTTGCACTATGATATGCATGCGTCATGCTGCAACTCAGAATGTGTCTTGTTCTTACAGGATTTATTACTTCATGTGATTAGTAACCATGTCATCCAGACCTATATATGTTTTTTTTTTACTCTCTTAACAGCACATATTATGGATAAAAATATTTGATATTTCATGTATTTTATTAGGGCATATTAATTTTACACAACATTTTCTTCCATATGGTATCTTTACATGTGCACATAATGTGTTGATTATATCTACCCCTCATCATCTTTCATTGTACCACTTCTTCTCCTTACTCCCCTGTTCTTGTCTAATAAATGATGCTTTATCTTCAAAAAATCCAATTTCCCATTTTTTTTCTATCATACATCATTCTTCAATTATTGTATATAAAACTCTTTGCTTCAGAAAGTTTATGGAACATTTTCTGTACTTTCTTTTAGAAATTTTATGTTCTTAATTTCACAGTTACGTATATGACCCATCTTGAATTGATTTTCATGTAACTTGTTTTATTACTTATGGACGTACAAATATTCCAATATCTTTTATTGATGACTATCCTTTATCTATTGAATTATCTTTGTTAAGAGTAAATTGTGCATATTTTTATGGAACTACCTCTGCAGTCTCTGTTCTGTTCAATTAATCAGTATACTTATTAGATTAATTTGGCTGATTATGTGTTCAGAGCTCTTGTATCATTATTGATTTTCTGTCTATTGTTTTACTATTTACTGAAAGTGCTTAGTTTTTCTCTCATTATGCTTACTATAGCATATGATATTGAATTTATTCTTCAGTTCAAATATAATTTCAAAAAAACTAAAATAAAAAGCTAAGCATAATTTATTTTCCATATAGCCTATTAGTATACAAATATTCTACAAAGGTATTACTTGGTAATAAGACCACTACATTTTTAACTACATTATTGTTACTGCTATAAGGAATCCAAAAAGATTAAATTATAATGGAACAAATTGGTATATTTTAATTATATAATAAAAATCTAGTTTTATATAAATTTATAGGTCATATTTATATAAAGTCATATTTTTAGGAAGAGTTAATTTAATATCAAATAATTTTATGAGTGGATCTGCCTTTAAAACCATTGTCAATGATTTTTTAAAAACTAAAAATGCATTCTTTATTATGTGCAAGAAGTTAAGTATCAAAATCAAATTTTATCTTGATTTTTAGTCTGTGTGTAAGTACTCATGTTTTTTGAATCATAGTACATTTAATTAAATTGATTTTATAATATCCTTTTGCACTGGAAAAAAGTAATCATCAATCTCAATTTTAAATCAAAGCATAGAGCATTAACCATGCTCTCTCTTGGCTTACTAGTTGTATTCTCTTTCATTAATTGGGTACTTATATCACACTAAGGGGAAACATATCAAGAGAGTTTAATGATTTATTTTCTTGGTGGATGAATATAATTCCTGTCTTGTTTTCAATGTTTGTCTGAAGAATTATAGCATTTCCAAGTTCTATATTATTCAAATTCTAAGTGGTGTTAATGATTGTAAGATATATTATATTTTATACTCTTAAACTGAAGATATTTTCATAAAATAATATTGAGTTCTGAAACACTAAAAGGAGATGAAAATGACATTCAGTGTGTATGCATTACCCTCAATTTGAAATAACTTCCCAAGTAAATCATTAAAAATCTTGATTCTTTTGATAAAAGTGGTTCTGTGTTTCCCAGTGAGTCCTGGCATGACCTTTGTCTGGGTTCTGTGCGCTGAGCGCATTCTAATTTCCACAGGTAGCTGCTACTTCATTGTTATCCTTCGTCCCACAATCCCCTGCTGTCATTGCTGTCCCTGCAGAGTTCTGTGAGCTCCTCTCTTTCCCTTAGCTTTGCTGCCTTAGCTTCATCACACCATTTTCCTTGCTGGCTCTTAGTTAGCAGGGCCCTCATTTAGGGCTTACACACATGTACTTCTCTGATTGCTGTACCGTAAGGTGAATTCATCCCCTCCTCAGATCATCAACTAATTGCAGACACTTTTCTAGATCGTTTAACCTGTTCATTTTAAAAATATACTATTTTCTTGATTTTTTTTTTTTTTGTCTTATCTTCCATCAACATTCAAGGTCCATGAAATCAAAGCCTATTTACTTCTACATCTCCAGAGCCTAGAGTGCTGCTGAAAAGTAGCAGTTGCTTAAAATATTATTTCACATAATTATTGTATGAACTAATGAGTGTCCTATATGCCAAGCTAATTTGCATAATCTTTACCATCATTAGTTTCTCATGCATACATTTTTATGTTCTTCATGTTTGTATCCATTTGTACAAACCCATGTAATTTGAGCTTCAAAACAAAGAAAAAAGAAACACAGTGCAGGGCTAATCATATCTTTATTCAGAATAGTTTCCAAAATATTGTAAAAGATATAAATATTCATGATAGAGAAGAATAGCACAAAAATATGAGGAAAATTAAAGGCCCATATTTACTTATATATTGTTTCCAATGTGTCAGTTTTGCTATATTCAATTTCTTTTTATCTCCTCTTGTACATTTTCTTTTGTTGATATTTGGAATTGAACTCAAGACCTTGTTCTTGCCAGGCAGCCACTTGTGCCAATGAGCTCTATTCCCAGCCCACTGTAACTTTTAAAGTGTCTTAAATTAGGATATTTAACTCAAGTATTCGTGGAACTTCTTGAAGTATCTCTATAGAACTGTAAAGCTTCACAAGGTACAAGCAGAAAGCCAGTGAAGTGCATGTCTCAACAGATAACTTTACTTATCTAAACAAAAAAAAAAAAATAAAGCAGGCTGGGGTGACAACTAATTTCATTTTAAGATGCTTAGCTGAGGGATCACTCTAACAGAGTATAGTTGTCATAAAACCAAAGGACCACAGGAGGGCTGTTCAGTTTTGGCAAGAGTCTAGTTTCCAGTGCCCACTCTGGAGAACTGCTTTCAAAACATTCACAGCTCCAAAGAGGTAAGCACCAATTAGATTTCTTTTACAAACACTTGTATTTATAGTACTTAAAAAATCTGAAAAACAAAAATCCAGTATTATATGCTGTACTCTCTCTCTCTCTCATTATTTGTTGGATATTTACTGAATGACTCCTACACAGAGTTAGGAGGAACTAGGACTTCAAATAAATACTTCATTGATTGTGTATTTACTCAGCCCCTACTATGTGCTGGAGCATGCTCAAAGCAAAGCAAACAAAAATGTCCCTCTGCAGCAAATGCACTGCCACCATGTTACTCCGAGTCAGGTAGGAGCGGCCTCCAATCCTCCTGTGGGAAGGCTCTATCACTGGCCTGCAGCACTATTTGCTAGAATCATCAGAAGGCAGAGCTGCTGGGAGAAAGTTGCCCCACTAGAAGCGTGTCCTTGGGGACATAACAGAACAGCTCCTTCTTTCCTGGGCACCATCTAGTGATGGCAGCTGTCTGCTCCATCAACCCTCTTGCCGTGGCTATCCACCTCACCACAGTCCTAAAGCAATAGGATCTAATAACTGTGGGCTAAATCATCTTCAAGTAAGAGACAAGGACTTGGCGATGGGGCTGGGCAGTTGCACACAAGCTGCCAGCTGGAGAAACTTGATAATCACTGGCCCAGAGAAGCAGCCTCCACACCTGGCACAAGACAAAGCCAAGTAGGGCACCCAGCACCAATGTTCTGATGAAGGAAGGGAGCAGCTGATTCCAGCATGCTAGAGGGTGGGGAAGTGAAACCACCTGATCAGTTACTAAGGCAGAAAGGGACACGGCAGCTGACTGTGCCACTGAAGTGGTCCACTCTGCCTGTAAGAGGTATCCTGTCCTTTAGCGCATCCCTTCTTCCCTGTGCACTTCTTTTGTTTCTTTTCTTTTTTGTCTTCTCATTTCTACCTTAAAATAAACAGTAATCTTTGATATTCACCAACTGCCTTGACAAGTTCATTGAACCTGAATTTGTGGACCCTATTCCCTTCCCTGCAGTGCTCTGAAATCATGAGCCAAAATAAACTTAACTTTCTTACAATTGTTTATCTGAGATGTTTTGTGACAATGACAGAAAGCTGACTGACAAAGTAGTAATCTGAGCTAAGGCAAAAGAGATGGAACAAGCAGGATATTTTCTGAGAATTACACTGTATTTGTGTTGACCAAAATATGGTGATCAATGAGAGATACATATATAGAGATAAGTGTGATTCATATTTGTGATGGTAAATTTTGTCAAAGTGCCTGGGCTAGAGGATGCTTAGAGAGCTTATAAAACACTGTTCCTAGGTGTGTTTTTGGAAGATGTTAACATTTAGAGCAATAGACAAAAGCAATAGATCTGCTTTTGTCAGTGGGTACAAGAATCATCCAATCCATTGCAGGCCTAGGGGAAACAGAAAAGTTGGACAAAGGAAGACAACACTTTTCCTTTAATTAAGACACCTATTTTCTAACCTTGGACATCAGAACTCTTCTGTAGTTGACTGGTAACTGGTGGTCAACTAGGTACAGCCAGCTGAATTGAACTAGTATGGTACTGGGAATGGGAGCCCCCCCTCCTGTGGATTGTTGCCAGTAGCTTAAGAGGGAGAACTGGATAACAGCTGGATGAGGTTGTTAGGGAAGCTGTTTGTAGGAGCTGTTAGGGAGCTTGGTTCTCTTGGGCTATTCTGCTGGGATACCTTGTCATGATGGCTTTCCTGGTGAACTTGGCTTTTTTTGTCAGAGGTGGAATACAGGACCTCATTGTCACTGAGAATGGCTACAGTTTTCTTTGGTGGAGCTCTGGTCCCCAACTTGAGCATCACTTCCTGGTTCTAGAGGAGAAAATGGCACACCTCTCAGTCTCCTAGAGAAACTTGTCACATTGGCTTTCCACATCTTTGGAGGAGCATAAGACCTCACTGTCACTGGTGATGGCTGTGGAAATTTTGGGGGGAGTTCTGGTTCTTATTTTAAGCACTGCGTTCTTGCTCCAGCACAGGTGCCTCAGCCTACTAACATAGATTCTTTGTCCCTGTGGCACAGATTTTCTAGCTTCTAACACTGACATTTGGGCCTTCCCAGCACAGATCCATGCCTTTATAGCTTCAATCACTGACCTTTGGACCTTCCTAGTGCAAATTTGAGAAACAGCCCTGCATGAGACATTGTCATGGCCTCGAGGCCAAGGACTTGTGGGAAGCATTGTTATGATTTCTAGATCTTCAGCTGGACTTATGTAGCATATTAGAATCTAGGCCCTCATCTTTATTTTTGGTCTTTATTGTGTGAACAGATTTCCTGCACTCTTGGTATGTGATTGCTTGGGTGATTCGCCATAAAATAATCTTATAAAATGTGTTTCTATTATATTGTAACAATTGCAGAACCCCCAAACCAAGACATCTTCTTTCTTATACCTTTAGATTCATACTAAATTACATCACAAGGTCGCCTGGTCCCCAGCTTAAAGACAGTATATTGTGAGAGTTCTGACTTCTGTAATTTGTAACTATACATTTTTTTAGGCAATCCATTGATTCTGTTTCTCTGGAGAATTCAGAGTAATATGATAGTGTAGAGGAATTTAAATGCCAAGCTCTAGGGCTTTGTACCCAATTTTCTAGCAATGAAGAGCCAGCATAGGTTTGCACATGGGAAAATTGTTCTTTTTTATAGAGGTCAAAATGAAACAAAAAGGGTGCAACATTGTATGCTGGTACTATTTAAAAACAGTTAATTCAATTATGTACTTTTTTCTCTCAAAACTGCATCATCAAATGGAAACTTCCTGTCTTTCCAATCAGGGAAAATGGGTAGACAGAGAGACACAGAGAAAGAAATAACCTTACTATCTATGACTAATAGTTTTCAAGTAGTCCTTAATTTTTTTTTCTTTTCCTTTTCTCCCTTCATTTTTAAGCAAGAAAGATTAATGTAGGCATAAAAAATGGAACACTCTGTATGGAAAGCTACATCCTGTATATCTTAATAGTTCGTGGTTGAGCTCTTTGACCTATTTATCATCTTGAAAGAAACTGAAATGACTCTGTTAGATGATGTGGAATGTACTCAGATCAACACAATGCCCAGCTCTTGCACAAGGATGTACAGCAATATATTTGGACATTTAATATTTATGCTCCTTTCAACTATTTGATCATTTTTCATTGTCAGTGCCTGTAGAGAAGAAAGAAATTAGGTTCATTACTGGCGACTTTTAAATATAGAAAGGCTCAGGGAGGGATGAAATCAGACAGATGAATGTGGTCCAAAATGAACCTTAATCTAACTAGTGAATGTTAAAAGCATTGCCTAAAATGGTGCTTTGGATAATGCTTAAAAATCATATTCTTTGACCTACTATTTCTATACACATGTTTATGTCAAATCATTCTGACCAAAAATTTCACTGCAGAAAATTTTGTATGCCTATATCTTGTAATCTGAGCATTTATTTTGAAGATAACATTGTGCAGTATAATAACCATGGTTAACTTTCTATTATATTGTTTTGAAATTCTGTATTTTTACTGGGTTTTCTATCTTTATAATAAATTTAAGGGGCTGGAGAGATAGCTCCATGGTCTAAGAACCTACCTGGCAAGCATAAGGACCCAGGTTCAATCCCCTGTACTGCATGTGGCGTAGGCCTCAGAACCACGCATGGTTGCCCATACCTGTAATCCCAGCACTGGGGAGGCTGAGGCAGGAGAATCACCATGAGTCTAAGCTGCATAGTGAGACCCTGTTACAAAGAAAAGTAATAATAAAGTAAAATAGATTCAAAAAGAAAAAGTAAATAGATAACTTTGAATAGTTCCACTTCTTTTCTTCTGCTATTAGAAGAGCATAGAGGAATGGTGAGAACAGCAGTATGCTGTCCAGGTCCTGAAGCCTCGGACATGACTCAGCTCAGACTCTAACATTCATTAGTCTATGTAGTTTTCTTGGAAGATAAGAAATTTCAGTATTAAAATAGTAAATTTTCATGTTTCCAAGCATTTATTGAGTAATCTGTGACAGCTGTGCAGAATTCCTTACCTACATGGTCTTTGTGGCTCTTGTGTAGGTGAAATTTGATGGAGGAAAAGTTCAAGTCTAAAGTATCATTAAGAGGAAACAAACTTAAGAAAGTTCTTACTGGTACATACTTGAAAGAATAATTTCATACTAAAGAATTCCTAGCAATGCTAATCACTTCCTGAAAATCATCAGAAGGAGACAGCCATTTGCCCTATATCATTATTCTGGCCTTCTTACAACAAAGCCCTTAAAAGTAAGTGAGATGGCATTTCCTTCTTAAAGAGATCTTTTTTGACTATTTCCATGAAACATCCATTAAGCTGCTTTAGAGGCCACTGCTAATCCCCTTGCCCTTTGGACTTCTGCTTGCAGAATGAACGAATTGAGTTAGACGAATATTTCTTCTCTGCTTCGTGCTCTAATATGATCAGTTACTGAATGACCCAGGTTAGTAAAACATAGAGATTTTTTATTTCCATGGAAGTTGGAAAGTGAAGTTTCAGTAGTTAACTGACTTGAGGATCCTATATGTTTTTTCGAAATACAATCCTTCAATTGGCAAAGCCAGCTTTTTTCTCTTTCTTATTATTCTTATTTTATGTATTTAGTACAGGGTCTCACTACACAGATAGGACTAGTAGTGATCCACCTGTTTTCAGCCTCTGAAGTGCTGGGATTACAGGCGTGTGCCATCTTGCTCAGTCTCAGTCGCGGTCTCAGCACTCCCCGGGGGCGGGGCCAGCACCGCTTGTGGTGCCCAGGATCGAACTCCTTCCCTGCGTCCTCTGCCTAAGCAGGTGCTTCAATCCCCTGAGTTATCTGCTCCCCCCTCCCGCTTTTCACTTTAAAAATAAGTGGCAGATCAAGAGATCTAGGAATATTCCAACTGCTCAGCAATAGCAGGCTTCCTGGGTCCTAACTAAATCCAATCTGTAGAAAATAAACCTAAATTCTGTATATTTTCTTCTGAAAGTTTTCTCAAAATGATTCTTAAAAATGTGAGGAAGTAGGCACCTAGGCTATTTATTATTTTTAATTACCAATTTACTGTATTGATGAGTTAGTCATGTTCATCATCAATGGGACAAAATATCACACAACTGCAAATTAAAGGAACCAGAATTTCTTTTAAGCCACATTTTGTGGAGGTTTCAATCCATAATCAGTGGCTGCAGTGCACAACGTGTGGTGGAGGTGCCCGGATGGAGGAAGACAAGCCGTGCTAGGGTGCATGCTGTTGGCCTCTTGGCCCTCAGCTATTACCCATAAGTCCACTACAAGCCTGCATAATCCAGCTGCCTTCCAAGAGCCCTGCAGATAAGTACACGCGGTAGTCTGCTCCAAACATGGCAATTGTCTGGGATTTTAGTTGTAAGCCTCAAGGCGATCATAGATTCTTAGGAAAGTCCCTAAGCTGCTTCATTGATAGGGAAAAGCAATTTTCCCAAAATCTTCTGGAGATGCAAGTTTCATCTAAGGTCTACCTACCTGGAAATGCACGAGGTGGGCAACTATACCACCCGCCAGGGAATTCTTTCTCAAGGTTGCTACACATAAACAAAAATAAAGCATATTTTCTTGCTTTTGCTGTTTGAGATCACTAGTGAAAGAGTCTATCCTTTACCTCATAAATTACACAAAGAAGAAAGGGCCCCTAAAGAAACACTGTATTTTATATCTCCTAGATGATATGGACACTCTTGGGCATGGCCACATTCTCTCACCTCTGAAGCCCTGAAAGTAATTGGCTCATGTGAAGATTGATCCCTCCTCATGCTAAGTCTTCAGCCAAGGTGGTAGGTGCCATCATAGGTCTCATGTCCATGAAAGCATATCAGATGTCTTTGTTTCACACATGTGCATAATCATAAACCTAAGCGTAATTTTATTTTAGTAATTTACTTTTAAAAATCTACAAAGGCATGCATTTTTCCATTTCGTCACTACTGTAGCAATCTATTGGCACTCAATAGCTATGTACACAGAAGTAATAAGTGGACCAGTGAATTTAACATCACTAACAGCACAGTGTTCATCTATATTAAAATTGTATCATGTACAAAGATAATAAATATATGGAAGTCAAATGTCACCAAAATAGATAATATATGTAAATTATTCTCAAGTACTTTTTAAAAATATACACATATTTCAAAGTAATATGTGTATGGGTAGCACACAAAAGCAAAGTTAGAGGAACTGTGATAATTGTTGAACTTGTACAAAGATATCTATCTATCTCTCTATCTATCTATCTATATATCTTCATTTTATAATTCTTACAAATCTTTCTGTCGGTATGAAATTGTATCAATAAATTTATAAAATTATAAATACCAAGAATATTAAAATATTACATTAAATTTTAGCTAAAAGAAATTTAATTCTTGATAAACAATTCAAATTGTATTATGTGTATATGTATAGATATAAAAAGTTAATATTTTCTTGGGCCGGGGAGACGGCTCAGTGGAATAAGCGCTTCCCTAGCAAGCACAAGGACCTGAGTTTAATCCCTGGTTCCGCCAAAAAAAAAAAAAAGTTAATATTTTCAAAGTTAACTTAAATTTTCAAAACATATCATTCTATATATCTACTAGCTAAAAAAATATTTGTTTTATTTCTCCTGAGATAAATGTAATCCACGGTTATACAACATTTTGAAGTAAATGTGTTAAACACAAATAATTTTATTATATTATTATTATCATTATTTATTTATTTATTTATTTATTTATTTTTGTGGTACTGGGCATTGAACTGAGGACCTGCGCTTGCCAGGCATGCACTTATTCTACTGAGCTATCTCCCTGGCCCTCAAAATAATTTTAAAAGGTGGAATTTTTTATGGACACATTCTGTCTTAGTCACCTTCTCATCCTGAGACAAAATATCCTACTTCCAAAATTAAAGGAAGCAAGGTTTAATTGGCTCAAAGTGCGGAGAGGTTTCGGCTCACTGTGGGCTGGTTCCAAGGTGGGGTGGCGGAAGGGTATCACAGAGGAGAAGCAGCGGAGGGCAGGCAGAAAGCAGCACGGCAACAAGCCGCAGGCCGGGACTGTGGCTGTCCTTTCGACACTCATATTCCGTAAAGTCTACACACCCGCACACCTAGCAAGGGCCTTCCCATCAGCTGCACTCAGAACTTTCCAAGCCACTCAGTGGACTGATAGAGTGATCACACAGCCTTGATCACAGCAGCGCACACAGTAGGTCCAGCCCCCTCTGAACAAGCCTCAGCTGTGATTGCATGAGGCGTTGGGGGAGAACTAGACACAAGCTAGAATACATTAAAGAACTTTTATGGGACTGGTACCTTAGGAATATTTCAAATCTAAACTTTTCTTAATAAATAACTACAGGCAAGGTGTTTTAACTTCTCTACTACTGAAATGCACTTGTTTAACATCTTTCACGTAAGTTCTAAAATACTGCTACTTTTCTTCTCCTCTATTATATAACCCAAGTAGGCCCAGTTCAAAACATTCAGTACTAAGATCATAATAAATCCCTATTGAGAAGAATCCTGTCAAGAACATTGGCTAGTACAACTTCAGACATTAGTTAGCTAATTCTAAGTAGAGAAAGACAATCTATTTGTTGTGGATCGAAGGACACTAAAACTTTTGTTGCTTAGTTATTGTGACATTTGACAACTAGAAGAGAAAATGTATTGCACGCAGAAGAGTCCTGCGCGCTGGCATCTTTCAGTCCTATTTTCCAGAGACAGTAGTTGCCACGTGCGGATCCACGTGATAAGCACGCAAACCTGCTTTGTGTGTCTGATCATGTCTACCACGCTTTTCCTTGAACCTGCCAAAACATTTTTTAGTGGGTTAAAAATACTAAAATGTGGTAATCTATAAATTTTTAGTTGTACGTATGCAAATAACAGTTTTCTCTGTGGCTTTCTAAATAAAGATAGATGAGCTTAGTTTTGATATTGAAAATTCTATAATGGACTACATCTTTCTAATTAAAACATAAAAGCTTATAAAATGAATATGCTTGGCAATGCTATAAGCTTCAAAATATCTGTTCGTAACTTTTTGCTTCTATATATATTGTCTACCTTTTGTTGATAATTTAGTGTATTAACTTACTGTAATCTACAATAGTCTTCCAATATTTGTGGTTTTACCTTCTGCAATTTTGATCAGCTGTGGTCAAAGCATGCTTCACAGATATTCAATAGAAAATTCTCAAAATAAATAATTCTTATAAATTTTAAATTAGGTATCATCTTGATGAAATTTTCAATTATACCCCATCCTACCCAGATCACAAATCATCCCTTTATTCATTGTATCCATACTGTACATGCCACACATCTATCAATCACATAGTAACATTCTGGGTTATCTGATCAACTGTCATAATACCAATATTTTTGTTCAAGTAAAATGTCTTGTTCTCAATTTAATAGTGGCACTGAGGTAGTGATACAAGGATTATAAATTGCCAAGAGGAGTCTGAACATGTTCCCCTTAGGTGAAAAGGCAGAAGTTCTCAACTCAATAAGAAAAAATCACATACTGAGGTTGTTGAGATCTACTGTAAGAACGAATGTTCTATTTTTAAGATTGTAAAAAGGAAAAAAGAAATCTAAGCTACTTTTTCTCTTGCTTCTTGAACTATGAAAGTTTCAGCCACAGGGCAAGCTTAGCTAGCATAGGACTCATCTGAATGCATTAAATTACAGGACTAAGCACTCTCCATGTTTTCACACATCCGGGGGGATTGTAGAGTGCACCCCTGGGACAAGGGGGACTATACTACTTAATGTTGGGTTCTGTGATGTTAAGTGGACTAAAGTTTAAAATAAATAGCTAAGGAATCTTCATGTTACAGAAGAGAGGAGAGGTACAAAACTATGTGAATTGAGGTGAAACGATGTGCATTTATGTCTCAACTAAAGCTAGTACTGGGCTGGGGAGATGGCTTAGTAGAATAAATACTTGCTTGGTAAGCACAAGGGCCTGAGTTAAATCCCTGGTTCTGCAAAATGATAATAAGAAGAATAAGAATAAGAATAAGAATAAAGCTAGTACTGATTATCCTGAATAATTGGGGAAAAAAATCTGTCAAATTAGGTCCAAGTCCATTTGTCTAACTTAGAAGCTTCTTGGGAGTGCACTTCCACCAAGGAAAGAAAATTCAGTTGACGAGATTTGCCCTTATAATAAAACCTTCATCAGAGTTAGAGGATGATTAGAATTTGACAAAGTTTTATGCTCAAATGTCCCTTCTGCCTCAGCTCCCCGCAGGAAATGGTTGCTTCCTTCAGATGGTGGTCAAGATTACACTGAAGGGCACAAGCACAAGCTAGTAGAGCTGGTATATTTAAAAGTTTCAACACTGACAGCTTCCATATTTTTTGCTTTCTCTGATGTAGCCAGCTCTTTACAGCCAGTTCGTTGCCATTTACCTTCTCTCCAGCAGATTGTAAAAACAAAAAAAAGGCTTCTCAAACATTTCACACATTAATAACTTACACTTTATCTTGGTTCCATACTTTGGATAAATTCAGACTATATTATTATTAATATTATTTTATTTTGTGTATTTGGTACAGGGTCTCACTGTGTAGATCAGGCTCATGGTGATCCTCCTGTTTTCAGCCTCTCCAGTGCTGGCATTATGGGCAAGTGCCACCATGCCTTGACTCTGTCCCCAGTTCAGCATGCCCCAGTGGTGGGGCTGGCATAACATGCACCCTGGTCCCTGCATTGCCAAAGCAGGTGCTTTGTTCATGGAGCTATTCTCACTGGCCCCAGACCATATTATTGTAGGATGAGTCATTTGTATTTATTTCTCAGGTAATATACAGATAAAATACAGCACATTGTATATAGTACAAAAGACTTATCTGTTAAGCATAATAGTACACTATGCTATACATTAATGAACTCATATTACATACATTTATGCTTGCTTTTATTTGCCTTTCTGTACAATCTGGCTTGGAATCCTAGTGTACATTATCATGCATTTATCATAATATCTAATATTATTTTCTTTCTTCACTTATTCTAATGATTCTTCTAAAAAAGAAATGGTGTGTGTGTGTGTGTGTGTGTGTGTGTGGTGTTGAGCAGAGGTAACAGTTACAAATAAAAGCAAAGAAACTATTACAAATAGAAGTCAAAAACTTCTTTTTTTTTACAGAACCAGGGATTGAACTCAGACCCTTGCACTTGCCAGGAAGCACTTATTCCACTGAGCCATCTCCCCAGCCCCCAAAGTCAAAAACTTCTTTCACAAAGTTATTGTTAAAGATATTTCAGGATACCCTGAGGATAGAAGCACCTCTTAGCAGACAAGGGAAAGCTGCCCCCTTCTCTAAGGTTCAGATTGACTCTGCCAAATGAAGATCTTACGAAAGGCACAGACGCTGGTGGACTACAGCAGCAGTAACGTTACCCAGAAGGAGGCAATAACAGTAATGTCTGAGGGTAGACAGCTCAGGGAGAAGAGACAGAAGCCATGGGAGTGACCCCAAACATAGCCACTGCGTAGAGGAGCAGCTGCTATGAGACATGGCCAGAGCACTGGAGATGTATAAAGGTGAATAAAGATAACTTTTGTTCATATACCAAATAGTCCTATAGCTCATCTAGAATTAAGTGGTTGGGGAGATTAGAAATCATCCAGTAGGAATAGTGGAATTACAAAGGATGGACAATTGACAAATAGTTTAGAAACAGCTATACTGAACATATCTACTGAGATATATTAACTACAAATCCTCTGTTCTTCATGTAAATCCTCTTTGTCATGGTAAAACTGATCATTTCATATCATCTCTGTATTTTCCAATTTATTGCCCTTCTTTATAATCTTTCTAATTAGTACTTAGTCCTTCTTGCAGTAAAAATATTACTATTTACATATAAGTAATAATGCCAGAGCTAAAAGGGATCCACAATACAACTTCATGCCATCACCTCTAATTACAGAAATATAAGCAAAGTTTATTATCCAAATCACCTGTATGGTAGTTAAGCAAGAATTCCTAACTTAGAACTTATTTAATAAGTATGCTTCTTAAAACGCTATACTACAACCTTGGGAATTTTGGACTTTTTGATTACAGTAATTTTTGATCATGAAAAACAGTTTCTGGATTCAAATGTTGCATGAGACAATCACTAGAAAAGCTGTTTTTTTTTTTAAAGTATATAAATAAAGGAGAAGAAAATCTAAATATAATTTCCTTATGGAAAATTCACATTATTAGTGTTTAATAATCTGCTCTACCATCCTTGAACCTCATTACTCATTTTTAAAATATGGAATAATGGTGATGGAACAGGCAGACTTTTATCTGCAGAGTGGCTGTGCTGTGTGTCTCCCAGAAGGCACTGGGGGCTGCATCAGCTGAAAGGAGGCAAGCCTGGTGATTTCAGCCGTGGCCTGCCAGCACTCAGGCAGAATCATGCTGGAAAAGTAGAGGAAACAGCTCCACTCAGGGCTTCTGGGAGGCAGAAAGCAGGAAACAAAGCAGAGGAGAGGAGTAGGGGTCAGTGACACTTCTCTAAGTCACACCTGCAATGTGACTTTGTTTCCCACTAGTGGAAAAAAGGTTTTGGGTCTAACTATCTGTCTCCCTAAGTATGAAGTAAAGTAGATAGGAAATAAAGGTCAAATACATCCAAGAAATACGTGATGAAGGTTGATGAGAAATAATTAGAATTGAGAAAAAATACTTGGGAATAAGCAGCTAACATTAGATGCAGTTAAGAGCGGGACATACTTTACTTCTGGAGTTTAAAACTGAGTACGATTACTTCTGGTACATGGGAAAAGATGTAAATGAAAATGGGACTAATGTGTGGGTAATAGAAACACTCTAGAAGATAGAGATAGCAGTTTGGGCAGTAATGATGATTACTGTAATTCAGAGACTGAAGGGAGCCAGCAAAGGCAGAATCTGAAGCCCTCTACATTCAGACCCTGCACTGTGTTGTTATGTAACTCGATTCACACGGGCTCTGACATATAACTGAGTAAGTTGTATCCTAGGCTATGACTCATCCAAGCACATGCCATTTGTCATGTGAAATGCAGCTTTGTTAACTGTAAATTAAAAGTTCATGGGATCCTGTAAACAACACACTGATCATAGGAACACACCTTTCTAGTTTCTCAAGGAAAACTAATGGCTAAAATGGCATCCTGCCCTACTCATTAAATTTGTGAATGAGAAGACAGGGATGGAAAAGTCTTAATTATAAATAATAATTCACCTCTCTTTAGGTGAGATATTAACTCTGGTTTCCTTGGTTATCAAATGAAACAAATAATGCTCAGAAACCTTATGGGAATAGAGTAAGCAATCTCTTCATATTTACTAACTACATGGAAATTATATAAACAGTTTTATGCTACATTTTTAATCAGTAACCTATAATATTATATGAATGTATGAAAATTGTCTTCATGTTTAGAGACAAAATTATTGTGAGAAAAACTTAAAGAATTTCAAAGTTATTCAAAGCATTTTAAAGTTACAAAATTTTGACAGAAGGGCTTTGGTTAAAGGATAGGGAAAAAAAAGACCAATAGAACCAAAAGAGAACCATCCATGTGCCATCGCTAAATTGGTCAAAGGAGAGCTTATACGATGCAGAAAGGAAATGATGATCTTCTTAAGGAGTAGATACAATTTGGAGTAAAATATGATCAGACCGTACCCAGGCACTGCAATCTGAATTCTGGGCCTAAATGTGATATTCAAAGCAGTTAAACATTTTTGAAATGAAAATCATAGAATAATACCATCTTTCCTATCAGAATAGTAAAATATTTTTTCCACAGATCCTAAAAAGTATTAATTTGAAAGAAATAGTCCAGGAAATTTCACTGGCTTATTACAATTAAGAATTTTCTCTGTCAAATGATTTCATTTAGACAGTGAAAAGACAAAACTGATGCTTGTATTTGCAAGTAGTAGGGAAATACAACATAAAATGAGGAAAATAATTAAATAAGCTTTTCACAGAAACAAGTTACCTGCTGTGGGGTGAGAACTAAACATGTAAAAAAGATACTCAACCTCATTAGTCACCAGTTAAATACAAATCAGAAGTACAGTGGAATAATTTCTACCAGATAGCTAAACTTTAAAACTGTTACAGGCTAAATTATGTCTTAAATCCTGACACCTGAAACCTTAGAATGTGGCTTTTTTTGAAGATAGGCTCTTCCGAGAGACAACAAAGGTTAATTTAGTTCAATGAAATAGGTCCTAGTGCAACATGATTGGTGACCACATAGAAGAGTAGAATAGGACACAGAAAGTATAGAGGAACTGGCATGGAAAGAGAGGCAGCCCCTCAAAAAAAAATTTCAAAGGAAACAACCTACCAACCCCCTGGTCTTCTAGTTTTCAAAACTATGAGAAATTAACTTCTATTGTTTATGTTACTTGTACTGTGGTGTGTGGTTGTGGCAACTCTGGCAAACTAACTCAATGACCATACCAAGTGTTGTTTGAGAAGGTCATATAAAATGTTGCATCTGCATATACAACTTCTCAGAGAATAAGTTGGTAGAATCACTCAGAAAATATTTTGACAATAAGCTGCAACATGTTACATAAGGCAACTGCTTCACAGTCTTTTAAGGGCAGTTATGTGAGCCTGGGGCCATATTCTAGAGTATTTATAGGAGAGCTAGACCAAAAAGGTAGCAACTGAATTGCCCATCAGCAGAACAAAACTGTAGCGAACAGGATACATTAGTTAACTGTTAGGTCAACTTGAGTAAAAGCACCAAGCTGATTGGATTAGCATAGTTGTAGTTATGAATGGATTTATTAAGAAGTGAAGTTCTACCCAGGGTGTGGATAGCGCTATCTAATAGGCTTGTAATCCAAATGGAATAACAAAGGGAAAGACGGAAGAGTTGTTTTTCTGAGGCACTACAGCCTTTGACTGTGCCTTAGACGTCATCTCCAGGCTGGCATCTTAGAGTCCTCAGCCTTCCGCACACATTCTTCACACAGGCCTCTACAGTGAGCCCCAGGTCCTCTAGTTTCTACTGAATCCTCCTGATCTCCAGTACACAGAAGTCCCTTGTGCACCCCTGCACACCTAGCTCTGTGGGCAGCCACTGTAAACATCATTGTGTATGAATCTACTGTATGTATTTGTATATATATATATATATAAATATATATCTCTATTAGTGAGAAATATATATCTCACATTAAGTCTGTTTCTGTAGTGAACACTAACACAGGTGCTATTATTTTTTACTGTGCATCTTTTTGGAGCAATGGAACACAATCAATATTTGTTAATATGCAAAAGCATGAATAAATTCTACAAACATAATTGTGAGCAAAAATTCAGATATAAAAATGCAAAGATGGCATCATTTCATTTTCTATAAAAAGAAATTAGCATCAGTATCTACAAGAAAACGAATCAAGGCATTATTATCTTCAGAAAAGAAGGAGGCAGGACTAGGAGAGACTGAGCCGGGCCCGTGCACTGCCTTAGTCTCTTTCCTATGCTTTGCAGCTCTGGGTAATGGTGGCATAATGATACACCCTCTGCAAAAGCCAAGTGGAAAAATTAGGATGTATGAACTTTTCTGTAGGTATTTATTCTTCAATGTAAAGTTCACTTAAAATTCAGAGTAAAACATTTCTAAAAATGTCTTAAATTATTATAAAAGTTTCTCCACTTTTTAGGTTTTTCAGTTTTTTAAGCTTAAAAATAGAGAAAGAAAAAGATGCCAGTCTTTCTCAAAACACTCCAAACAACCTCTTAGATTAAAAGCTGAAGATATTTAGCTTATGGCATCCACACCACTCCACCCTACTCCACTCCTTCTTCACTTGACTTCTCCCTCCACTTCTGCTCCCACTTGTGGTTCCCATGAGCCCTTCCTCTCACCTCTGAGCTGCAGCCCAACTGACCTCCCATCACTCCCACCCAGCACCAGGCATAGCCTACGGCCCACATCCTTACTCACAACATGCATCTGTCCAAAGAGGCCTGGCTCTGTCATGATGTCTTTCTTCACCTCCTTATCAAATTTACCACTCTCTTCTATACAGGGTCATCCTGTACTCTGTTTCTTGCTTGCCAAAGTAATCACTTGACAATATATTCATTAGATATGCTAGTTTCCTTCCAAACTAAAGTATAAGACTTTTGGAAACATGGCTTTTGTCTTTCTGTGTTGGGGTCATTTATTTTTCAGGATTTTTTTATTAGTACAGTGGATGTTTGCAACACATAATGATTACCCTCCTTGTGGGGAGTTGGTACACGAATGGAACACCTCAGCTCTTTCTCTGTCCCTTTCCTCCTGGCCTCCTCTTGCTCTTCCTTTTTCTCTTAATCCCCTTGCCATTTGAAAAAGATCCATCTCACTACTTCCTGTTATCCATTTTATCTTACTATTTATTTGTATTGTCAATTTCTCCTAGAAAAGCAACCTTGCAATATTGAAGCCTTTGTGTCTGATGCATTTCACTTAACATTATGGCCTCAAGGAGCATCTATTTTTTTATACAGATGATTCAAGTTTATCCTTCTTCAAGGGAAAATAGTATTTTTTAAAAAGTATTCTCTTTATCCAGATTGGTGCCTGATATGTAGTAGGAATTCAGTATACATTTGCCTGAAGAAGGAAATTTGCTCTTCATCTTAATTTGGGAGTGATCTAAGTTCTTTTAGTAAATAGATAGCTGTCAAATGAAAATAAGCTTTGAATTAATTAAATCATGACTAACTTTGAGAGGATGACTCCACGGCAGCACAACATTTACTAGTATTCTACAAAGGGTGACTTATCCCGTGCCAGTTCAACAATCACGATAAGCCCTTCAATGTAATTTGGTAGAAGGACATTATCCCAGAGGTGACAGGAAGTATAAAAGGTCTCTGCTTGTTTCCTCTCAAAGTAATTGTCTCAGGGATACAAGTACAAACTACCTAAGGCTGTAGCCTTCTCATTAAATGAAATGGTTTAAGCAATGGAATTTGAGATCAATTTCCTTGAGTTAAAATTTAATATAAACAATGAAATAATGGATGGAACAATTTGGATAGAATTGGTCTGTTTTATTTCATATTTGAGTATACGGTTTTCCTATATAGAGTAACTGAATTATCATTCAGCATGAGTCACATACTATTTCTTCTCCACAATCAAGTGTAGATTAGTTTGATAGAAAATTACCCTCTGCTGTTGTACATATTTTATCCAAAAAATCTTCTAGATGACCCTACAAATATATCTTTGTCTACATTTGTGAAAATGTTACAAATTATGTGTGATCACAAACATGAATTCCAAATAAGTTTGATATTAGAATTTCTCTTTTTTAAAGAGTTCCATTAAAATGCGTTGGCCTAACTACTCACTTCACGAGTTCCAGTCCTCCTGTAATTCTCATTTACGGTGGGCTGATTTGTTTCTTCATTCCAAAGACTTCACCCTAAGTACTCAGTGTCCTTTTCCCCTTCATCAGATTTGGTCCATAACCTATGAGAAAGCATTACCATCATGCTGCAGATAAACACTGCAGGTCACCTTCCATTGATTTATTATTTTATTAGGATCTGAAATCATTACTATGGAAGAATGCACACCAGGTTAGCCTGTTAAATCAAGATCAAGATTAACTGAGTAAGACACTTTCACCTCGATTTCAACTTGTTAAACTTAGGAATTTTCACCAGTTTTCTTTTTAGCATTTAGGCCTCTAGTTCATGAGCTACTCCCTCATGATTGTCTGTTCTTTGAGTAACTCTAAATTTTTACTTCTATTGGCATCAAAATTTGTTATTGTGATTGGTCTTTCAGGTTGCAAATTAAAAATACTTTAGAAATGTTAGATATGTCCACAGTTCTTGACAAGATCTTATGAATCACAATGTATGGAAAGGTCAGAAGATCAAGTGTCTGTGAGTTTGAGCAGTTGGTGGAACATGGTTAGCATTTAGCTCCACACTGGGCTGATCCCAGTGTGACCAGGACCATCTCTTCTGCCACATTCACAGTGATAGCTCAGTGGCTGCCCCATCCTCTTCATACAGGCAATGCTCAAGAAATGTCTGTAAGTGGGCTACATTTGTTCATTCCTGTTGGACACTCACATATCCAAACTGGAAATATCCTTTTTATCCATTAACTATTAATTAATTATTATTATTTTCTTGTATTTTTTTAGGAAAGGGTCTAAAAGGTGTTCAGGTCTCACTACTAGATCAGACTCATAGTGATCCGCCTGTTTACAGCCTCCCAAGAGCTGGTATTACAGGCATGTGCCACCATGCCCAGTCTCAATCACTGTCTCAGCATGCCCCGGGGGCGGGGCCAGCTCAGCAGGCCTAGGGATGGAACCCTCGGCCCCTGCGCCTGCTTGCAGTCACTTTACTCCACTGAACTATTTGACCAGTCCCCCCCCCACTCTTTTTTCACTATTAAAATGTCTGACTCAAATAATTTTAGTTAAAATTCAACCTTTGAATATTCTTATGAACAAATTATGAGGCTGGAAATAATAGCATACTGCAATATTATTTGCCATTAAAATGTATTTCTTTTTTCTAAAACATTAGATAGTTAACTCACTGTTATATAAGCTCCATATTCAATGATTAGAAGAACTTGGAAAAACTATGTGTCTGCAGTTACTATGTGCAGATTCTATGTTCTCTAAACAATACAATGACTTATATGACATTCACCTTGCTTTAGACTTTTGTTTTTGTACAAGGGGTTGAACTCAGGATCTTGCACTTGCCAGGCAGGTGCTTGTGCCATTGAGCTATCGCCACGGCCCTACCTTAGATCTTATAAGTAATCTAGAAATGACATAAAGCCAGTAGGATGATGTACATGGGTTCAATGCCAACAGCAGAACATGTCATGTAAAGGACCTCAGCGTCTTCAGAGTTTGCTGTCCACGGGTGTTCTGGAATCACTCCAGGGCACAAGTGGACACTGAGACACATGTACCGCTCCAAGTGAAGGGGAAAACTATCTGTAATTTTCTGTTTTTAACTGTTTTATAAGAGAAACATAACTCTCAAAGGTTGAGTAACAGTACTGGTGAAAGTCATAGGGAAAAAGTAAGTAAAATCAAAACTACACGCAAATTATTTTGATAGATGTTAACATGCAAATAAGTCATCAACATAAAAGCTTTAACACAAGAGAGAGCTAATCTTTCCCCATTATCCTACAATGAAAAGATACTTACAAGGACAAAACTTGAATGATATGTTAAATAAAACTCTTCCTGTATTTTGTTTGGGAAAATTGGCATCAGCTGATTCTCAGATTTAAAAAAATAGATGTGAACTCCAATATCTTTTGAATACTCTGAGGTAGATATATAAACAATATAAAATAATTTTTCACTCTCTTGAGTAAATTAGCATAAGAGAAATAAAGAATGTGAGAAAATGCTCCAAAAGATTTATGGGCTCTCCTTGCCCTTTTTAGTTAATTAAGTGACCTCAATAAAATGGAGGGCATTCATTTTTAAATCTCAGTATCCCAAGACATTAGATTAGACCTGAAAATCAAAACTCACATGGTCATCTAGTTATTAAGGAAAGGCGATTTCATGGTGGATTAATTTAGGTTTTCATTTCATCTATTCTTTCATTAACTTTTTTCTTACCACAAGTTTTAGTATTCATTTTAGAAAAGACAACCTATTACTTTTTTTTTCCGCTCTAATGAAAGAGAAAGAGAAAGAGTAGAGATAGGAGGGAAGGGCTACAGAGAAAGGTAGAAAACACATATTAAACTCTTGGTTAATATTAGCTTTGTGGATTGCTTTATATTTCATATCCCTATGGACTGCTAGCCTATAAAATCAATTATTTCAGCATTAAAACTCTTTATTGAAATCATATGTTAAATCAAGAGATAAGATGGGAAGGAAGTTCTGTGGGTTTTTTTATTCCTTATTTTGTTACAAAGCAGAATGGCAGACAGTCATCCTGCCATGTAGCTCTCCCAGATGGATCCAAAAGCCTGGCTTTCCCACAAATGGTGCAGAGCAGCCCCCTGTGAAGAGAGTTCTAGTTGGATCCAGAGAGGGCTTGGTCTCCAGAACCACAGCACTGTGGAGGCTGCAGAGAAAGCTCGCTGAGAACCAAGGGCTAGGGAGGATGAGCAGATGGCAGGCACCAAGTAGGGCTGAGAAGTGTGCAGAAGTTTGCTTTTGAAAAATGCAGTTCAAGTTTTGTGCAATGGATTCATCAACTGAAATTTCTCCTGTGCTTGCATCTCATATTTTTGTGTGGATTTTCCAAACTAGATCACATAGGATGCATGTTCTGTGCAATAAAACTTTGTCATGTATGTTTGTGCTTCTACCACTTGCCTACATTTGATTTTTTACTTTATGCTATGGAATTTAATTATGTGTAATTAATTATATGCCTGAGTCCTAAATCATGATGTCTTCCTTCACAAATGTCAAGTTGTTCTCAGTATGCCTCAATTTTATTTATATTCCTTTTTTATCATGATGTATCCCACCACAAAATATTATTTATTATATAACCATTGCTACTTTAATCAGTTGCATTAAAACATTCCAGTACCCAAAAGCTAATATGAGACAAACAACATCAAAATTCAAAGACTAAGCACGAAAATGTGCAAAGTGTGTCTCGTTGTTGTCCCCAAGCCTCATGCAGTTGCAGGGCAGCTTTCGGAGTTTGTGATTGATTCTTGATCCAATGCTGAGACTGTGTATGATGGCTAGGCCCTGGCCCTGGGTGCGTAATCTGCATTGCAGTATAAGGAGGGGCTGGAGCCTATGGAGCTGCCTGATCTGCTGCCCCTACCTTTACTTGTTACTTCTTGCAGCTGCCGTGAACAGCTGCTCTGTGCCAGGTGCCACTCTGCCTTGAAATCAATTGACTATAGACTGAAACTTCCACAAACTCAGAGCTAAAAAACACCTTTCCTTCCTTAATTCTGAGTGTCAGGTGTCTTTCCCAGTAATAAGAGAAGAGAAACTGAGATGTGAGACTCTCATACGCATGCAATGACTATTACTAAAGAAACAATTGCATTTTGTTGTGCAGATGTGGCACAGGGATGGAGAGGAGTGCTTCACTTGATACACACTGTCCTTGTCCCCCTTTCCAGGAGAGCTCACTCCTGAAGGTGCACCAACCTTTGATTCTACATTGAATCTAAAATTGGTTGATGTCAGATAGACATTAATAATATGTGAACATGCCTAAAAAGATGGACATTTTCATTGTTTCCAAGATTTGGCTATCACAGATTTTGCTGTTATAAACCTAGGAACACATATTTCACTATGATATGATGTTTTCAGTTCTT
The DNA here is from genome assembly GCA_002564305.1 of Octomys mimax. Lineage (NCBI taxonomy): Eukaryota > Metazoa > Chordata > Mammalia > Rodentia > Octodontidae > Octomys > Octomys mimax. The sequence continues at coordinate 34,845 of NDGM011069175.1, forward strand.
TTGAGAAATTTCCCAGAAGAGGATACCTGGATTGAATGGGATTTTCAGTCCTAGTTTTTTGAAGCACTTCCATACTGATTTCCATAATGGTTGCAGCAGTCTGCATTCCCACCAGCAATGGAGAAGGAATGGTTGAAAAAGATGTGGTGCTTTTATACAATGAAGTATTATTCAGGTGTAAAGAAAAATAAACTCGAAGCCTTCATACATAAGTGGATACAACTTGAAGATATACTCATAAATGAAATAAACTAGACCCACAGTATGTAAATATCATATTGTCTCTTTAGCGTAAGAGCTCAAACGAAGAAATAAAAATTGAAAGGTATAACACAGTTAAATGAAAAGAGAGAACTTAAGGTTTAAACAATAAAGAGAGAGAAAGAAGAAAAATTAGGAAATATGGCAGGGGCAAAACCATACATTTATATAAACAAGATAATTAAGGCAACGGTTCTAAGAATCTCCATCAGACTTTTGAAAATAGTAGTTAATGGATAGAGTTCCCACTCTGACTAAGTCTATAATTTGATATCTGTGAACTAAGCAACTATACTGAGGATAGAGAAGTGTAATACTAAAACCAAGCTTGAAATACTTATCATTTTGACCTTCTAAATGTGTACCGCTTCTAATGTCATATCAATTAGTGGTATACTCTCTTTAAAGTAAATGTTTGTAAAAAAATAAAAAAAAAGAATATAAGAAAATAAGAGGCAAGAAAAAAATAATATGTGAACACAGAATCTTTGTAGATATAAAATCTTGATCTTTATCTATTTTCTTTGTTAAAAGAAATTGACTGTCACATACTGACTGTCCAAGGAAGGATTCGTACCCCATTCCTTCGCTCCATCAGAACTGCAGGCAAGAGCTCTGCCTCCCCACAAGGAAGCAGTTAAGATAGGTATTTCTTTTTCCAGTTGAACAAAATGATCTTCCTGGCCAGAAACACACACACTATTTTTTGTGTATTTTGTTCTTTTTTAAAAATTTTGTTTGAAAAATACCTAGCTTAATAATGGAAAAGGAAATAAGAAGATAAAGGACCCATGAGAAAAGGAAGACGATCTTGGGCAGCGGACCCCCAGAGGGCATTGTCTGGGCCTCAGGCTGTCCTGGAGCAGCAGCAGCAGCAGCACAGGAAGGGTGTGGAGACCCCACACACTGAGCAATGTGCTCTTGCCACTGGCTGCTACCCCCCTACAGGAGGAGCAACAGAAGCCCCCAGCTCAGACTTCTGCCCCTGCCTGTGTGCCCATGAAAACACCTTCCTGAGCTGTCGATACACACTGTAAGGCTGCATGTGCCTCTATCCTGAGTATCTTTTCTGCATGAAGTGAATGTAGAGCTGTGTATGTAGCATGGCATCTATTGTCACCACCACGAGTACTGTTAATTAAAACAGGAACTTTATTTTGAGCTAAGCGTGAGTGGACTACTGTGTGGTGAAAACGTCCCCATCAGATGAGCTCTTGTGTGGTACAAACCTGGAGCACATGGCTGAGACAGATGATTCAAGTTCAGACTCTGTCTCAAATGCCTGGGCTCCATTTCTAGCTTGTTTCCTAGCTTGCTTGCATTGAAATATGGAAGATTTGAGCACATTGTTCTTCCTGAGTAATCACTGGAGAAAATGATCTTGAAATACTCTAATCTATAAAAGTGGCCAGAGAACATTATCTTTCACAAGATGGCAAAACATCCATGAACCACTTTCACTAATCTTATTGTCTCATCAATTATGGCAAAGAAGCACCATTCCAATCCTAAAGGATATTTGTGAATGAGAAGAGTTCATGTAAAGTTTTAAGTAAGTACAAAGCAAGAACCATCATATAAAGATGGGGACAAAAAAAAAAGAGAAAGAACTGATCATCAGTGAGTACTAAAACATCAGATTATCTGCAAAGGCACAGAAATGTTAAAGTACAGACAGCAAAAACAATTATTTGTTCTGGGACATTAGACAAGTTATATAAATTAAGTTTCAATATTTCCATTTATAAAAGAAATATTGGCCCTTCTAAGTTAATGAAATAAGTGTGACTTGTGGATTTTTTTTTTCATTTAGTGGTGAGTTGTTGGTCATTTACAATGCATCAGACTCTTCTATACACTTAGGAAAATCCAAATATCACAGAAGAAAACTGTTGCTATCCTCATGGAGAGGGAGGAAAAAGCAGACACTTCTTGACATATGCAATATAATAAGTACTGAGAAGAAAAGCTAAGCAGAGAAGTATAAGAATATAAAGAAGGTTTAGACGTAAAACAGTTACCAAGATGAAATTATTGAGAAGAAAATTTCCGGGTGCTATGCATGTGTCTATTGGGAGGAAGAGTGTTACTTGCAGAAAAATAACAGCTGCAAAATTCCCGATGAGACCGAGGAGGTAGCCTGCTGGTCTAAGGGCCTGCCTAGCAAGTGCAGGGACCAGGATTTGATCCCCAGTACCACCTGCTGTTCTGGCCCCTCTCTGAGCTGGCCTCTGAAACCAGGCATGATAGCATATATGCCTGTAATCCCAGTGATGAACAGGCCCACACAGGAGGACCACTATAAGTCTGAGCTGCATAGCGAGACACTGTTAACAAATCAAAAGAAAAAAAATATCCTGATAAAAAACTTTACCTGAGTGTTTGAAAATCAGCAATATCCGAGTGATTTGAGTGAAACAGAGAAGGGCCCAACTGAAAGGACTGAATCTGATTCCAGAGTGGAAATGCGAAGCTAGATTACGTGGGGTCAGTCAAATACTCTAGCATTTGCTCTACGTAAGGCGGGACAGTGCTGCAAAAGTACCTCGAAGAAAAACATCTTGATCTCAAGCAGGATGGGTAGGGTTCCTCTGGCTGTGGTTGTGAGAACAGACTCTGGAGAGGCAAGCAAGGAATTGAGGAGGACAAAACATGCTTCCTGTGCATATTTCAGCATGCAGCAACGTGGCTTAAGCTAGATGGTAGTAGTGGAACTGAGAAGTGGCTGACTACTAGGCAAAGACTGAAGATGGATGAAGGGGATTTGCAGTGGCACACAGTGGCATTCGTCAGAGGAAAAGAGTCAACAATAACTTTAGGAAATTTTACGTGTTCTTTGTCTATTAGTCTGGTTTTCTGTCTGCAAATATGATAATTAACTTTATAATGTCTTATGAAATGAATCTGATGCAGGAAAACTAAAATTGGAGAAGGCAGAAAATAACTAATTGAAATGTGTTGTGCACATAGACCAATTACGTTGTCAAGTGAATGAAAGCATTAGTACTACAAATACACACTAGTTATTACTTTTTAAACAGACAGTTGTCACTTGGTGAAATAAGAAAGTGGCAGCAGTTTTGTTGAGGCCGACAGAGTGGGGCTAAAAAAGCTGAGAGATGGCTCTCCGTGTTGGTAATTAAACACAGGAGGATCGGTCACTGCTAACCACAAAGCCTAAAGGCCAAAACAGAAAATAAAAAAAATAAAGGAAAGTTTAACACTTGCAGGCAGTAACACAGGCACCGAATGTGTCTCCTGGTGTGACTCCCTACGTACAGGAAATGGGGATTTTACTCAGAGCTTTGCATTTTTACATTGGAAATATTTGTCATCACATATCAAGGTAGGTACATTCCTGATCATGCTTCTTCACATGTCATATATTTGAAGATGGAAGATGGGAACATGCCCCGATTGGAGAATTTAGCATTATAATGAGCGAAGTTTACCCAAGGTCACCTACAAGAAAGGCTAGACACTGCTTTACCATAAAGATAAATTGGCATCATTTCTCAGAAAATGGATGCACCTCAAGACCATAATGTTAAGTGAAATAAATCACACACAAAAACTTAAATATCACATAGTTTCTCTTACATGAAAAATGCAGTGTGCTATTTAAAGAGTAATAAAAGAGATGACAGGAAGCAGGGAGGCAAATGTTGCAAACAGGAAGGAATCAAGAGGTGGAGGGAGGGGAAGGAGGAGAAAACAGAGTTCCGATGTGCTGTGTATGTGGGCCAGCTCCATGAAATGAGTGTGCCACTGTGTGAGACAAACATGAATTTTGGCTGGTAGAAGCTGGTGTCTTGTAATTTTCTGTGGAGAACTTATCTGAATTGCTTTTGATATTCTGCATCTCTTCTGGTTCCATATGAATGTTTAGACTGCTTTTCCCAGTTCTGTGAAGAATGCTGTGGGGTAATTTGATTGGGACTGCACTAAATCTGCGCAGTAATTTTGGGAATCTAGTCATTTGACTAGCCCAGTTCTGCCTATCTAGGAAAAGGAAAGACCTTTACATTGTTTCATATTGGCATCAATTTCCTTTACCACAATGCTACTGTTTTCATTGTAGATGTCTTTCACTTCCTTTACTTGGTCAATTAGTTAAGTATTTCTCTTTTGTACTATTTTGAATAATATTCTTTCTTAATTCTTTTGTAATGAGTTCATTATTAGAGTACAGGAATGCTATTGATTTTTGTTTGCTGATTTGTATCATTACATCACTGAATTTGGTTATTAATTCTAACTGTATTTTTGGTGGGCAATTTTACTTATCTGTGTAAAGGATCATGTCCTCTGCAAATAATATTTTTCTTTTTTTCCTACACAAATACCTTTTATTTCATTTTCTTCTTATTTCTCTTGCTAATATTTTGAATAGTATCTTGAACAGAAGTCATGATAGTGCAGTTTTTTTTTCACATTCCTGATTTTAAAAGAAAAGGTTTGTTTTTAATGTGATGTTGGCAATAGGTTGGTTATAAATGATTTTTATGAGATTGAGACAAAGTTCTTCTTCACCTATTTTTTCAATATTTTTTTTCATGAAATGAGGTTGGATTTTGTCAGAGGCTCTTTCTGTGTCCACTGAGACATGTTAATTTTGTCCTTGCTTCTGTTTATGTGATATTTTACATTCATTGCTTTGTGTACAATGAACCATCCTTGCTTCCCTGGACTGAGGCCTGCTTCATCATGATATATGATCCTTTTGAAACTTCATTGTATTCTTCCATTTCTTTAGACCAGTTAAAAACTTAAAGGCTGGTAAACTGCATTCTTCAAAATTAACAGCTCTATTTAAGCTTTTTTTTTTTTTTTTTAGTATTGGTGAATGTCTGTGGCATATCTGAACATATTTTATACATTGTTTCTAGTTTCATAACTTAGTTAAGAGATACTTTAACTTTATTCACAAGTTGAGAATGTGAAACTTAAAGAGAACAGTGAGCTTTTCAAGGCTCAAATTGGACCTTTCAGTGTCATACAGCCTCAATTTGCAAGCACAAATTCTTATTCTACATTTGTTCTAAAACTGAACTTTCATCTTCATTTTGTCTTTATTGTTTTTAATTCATTTTCACCAATGTACATACCTAACAAAGATGAGCTGTCTTCCCATCATTTTGCAACTAATTGTGTCATATATATATATATATATATATATATATATATATATATATTTGTGTTATAAATATACAAATAATTGATGACCTAAAAACCATGCTATAGAAAATCAAGAGCGACTCATTGCAACTCTCCAAATGTTGCTCTAGTTGCTTGCCAAAACTAGAGTGCTGAGAAGTTTTCCACATTAATTTTTGCTTTCACTTCCTGATATACTATTTCACTTCAACACCTAAAGATTTGGAGAATAATAGTGTGAACAGAGCTATCCTGACATTTCAAAAATATGTAATTTTCCATTCATCACCTTAGTATATCTTGCACAAATTCACAACACTCCAATGTTTCTGTATTAATATATTATACCTTATTTTCATCCTTTCAGATTTCAGAATTGTGAATATTTCTTTTTCTATGATATGGTTTGATCAAGGTTACATTTTTCTACATTATAAAATGTTTTTCTTAATGTGATTTTTGATTACTCAGTTTTCTTCTTATCTTGGAACTTTCTCAATTTCAGACTTGAATTCCATATGCAATTTTAGGCTGACCTAATTTGTCAAAATCACTGAATACTTTTCTCAGGTACAATAACTGAGGAAATAAATTCTAAAGAAGAGTATCCTGCTAAAATACAAGTTAAGCTTTTACTCAGTTACCTTGAACTGTATTTTCCTTCCATACTTACTCTTAGCACCCTTACCTCTCTCTTCTCTTCCACTGCTGGCCCTCTGCCTCTCACTCTCTCCTCCTCATTCTTCACCCCTATATGATAGACATTTATCACAGCACATGCGTAATAGTGATAACATTCTCACATATTTGCTTGGGGAGGACCGTACTTGTATCTACCAGTGTGCAAGACAGTTTCTAATTCATTTTCTTCTTTGAATCATTTCAGTTTACCACTGGTGAATTTACTTGACTTGTTGATTTATTGGTGCCATTTATCTGGCAGAAGTAGAAATAGCATTTACATTTCAACAGTGACCTTCATGCCTAGAATTTTTTTATCTTCTTCATATATAAAGTGCAAATTGTATAGATTTCAGATATCTAGCTAAAATTATATAACCCAATTCCTAATTTACTAACTTGTACTTTGTCTATAATGTAGACCTGAGAATTAAAACATATTTCTCTTTCATGATATTAACATGAACCATAAATTATAAATGTCAGTGTGGCAATGACAGAGGACAATAGATCTGTGCTTAATAAATTCATCCATATACTGAGATTCATTCATCCTTAGTTTTGTTTCTAACTTTGCAATTGACATTCATTGAAATTTTAAATGATCCAAGAAAATAGTATCAAAAGCCATTTACTCATTCTTAGGGAAGAAATAATCAATACTCAACAAGAAACTACTTCATTGTCATTTGATAAAAAGTCCAGTGTTTTATGTCTTACAAGGTTTTTTATCTTGATTGGATTTGTTTCTCACTAAGTCCTATTTAATTTCTTAAAGTAAAACATTAAAAGTTTCATTTAAATATGTTTGGAAAGCCTAAAGATAAAATGCTAAGAATTGGTAACACTATATCTCCTTTTTTCTACTTTCCTATTACCATATTGTACCTACTATACAAAGCTCTAGACCTGTCTATTACCGGAAAACATAGAGGAGCTGAGTCTGAGCCCCACTTTCTGATTGGCAGGTCAAAATTTACAATACTCACAATTTAAATGGGGAGATATTTAATTTGGTTCATGGCTTCGGAGGATTCAGTTTATGGTCAGCTGGCTCCAAGATGAGTATTGCTGAGGAAAGCTGCCCAGGCTGCAGCAGCCAAGTAGTGTGTGTGTGTGTGTGTGTGTGTGTGTGTGTGTAGGGGGGAGGAAAGTATAAGACAAAGGAGGATGGTGAGGGGAGAACAAGAGAACAAGCCCTCTTCTAGGGCTTATGTCCAGTGATGTCTCTTCCTGATCAGGCCCCATAATCTTACAGTACATTCAGCTATTATTCCATTAATGAATGAATCCACCTGTGTGTAGGGCTGTGCTTTGACTATTTCACCTTCTGAAAACCTACCTGTGAATATATGAAACTAAAGGGAAACATTTTAGATGTAAATCATAGTACCTACTAATAACCCCCCTTTTTAAAATGTTCTTCTATTTTTCCTATAATCCTTGTGCTTCCCAATGTCAAAAGCCTAAAGTTTGAAAAATAGTCATAATTTATTGAGTGATTACAATTTCATAATTATCACATAAACATTTTGTGCACACTAATCAATTACTTTTCACAATAATTCTAAGAAATAATTGTGAGAATTCTAAAATAATTGTAACAAATTAAGTACAGGAGATCTCAGATATTGTTTGGCTTTTTCACAAATTCTAAGAATAGAATTTGAACTGAAAATTATTGTTGATTTAATCCCTAGGCTTATATTTTGAGTATACCATTATAAATTTAGTGTGTAAGTATCATTTTACTAATGATAGTAAATAACGTTTCCAGAGTCAATCAAAAATTAACTTTCTTTCATTTAAATGTTTAATGATTCATATTTGTCTATTCTCTATCATAGGCCTAGTTCTAATGTCAGGCACATCGTCCATTTTCTTGTTAGGAAGCAGAGAAAAATCACAGATATCACTCTCATGTGATATAAAGGGTGGCACTATGTGTGTTAGTAGCTTCTGAAACTCATCTGCTCAAGTTCCATGTCTAATAGTCTGTTTCCAGATCTGTTCTGTGTAGTGCCAGATCCTTGTGATTCTACCAGAAGGCTTTCTAGATCACTGCTATACTTGGCTATCTGATTGATGAGCTCTGCAGCTTCACAGAATTTCTTTTACACATTTCTTGAGATTATTTATGGTTAAGACTTTTTAGACATATTTAAACATCACATGTTTCTATCAAATCCCTCTAAGGGACTCTGTTTCTAATAATTGTTTACATTTATGCAGATATTTTTCTGTAATATTCTAGGAAATAACTAGGTACTGAAGGTACAAAAGGACATAAGCTCACACTTTCAGTTCTTTTGGAAATGATCTAGGGAGATCTCAGAATAGAAATATGGGAAATGAGAAAACAAACTGATTAAAAGTTAACATAGTGTTATTAAAGAATCCAAGAGTCCTATCATAGGGAAAAGTGTAGGCATGGCAGATATTGATTTAGTGATACAGTGATAAAAGACTTTTGGAGGAATTTAATTTGAAACCTGAAAATGTATCAGACATATATGTAAAAGTGAATGGAAGAACATTACGAGGAGACTCCTGTGTCAAGGTGTGAAGGCAGCAAAAGAGCTCAGTGTGTTCCAGAAGCAGAAAGGTGGCTGGTGTTGTGAGGAAGGCAGAGCCAGGAGACAAGATTACACAGATCGGTGGGAGTCAGATCAAGCCTCGCAGGCTTGGGCGAGTGTGGTCAGGTTGTGTTTTTAAGCGAGATATTTATGAGAGCTGATTTCATGTTGTGAAATTTATTTAGCTGCTTAATAAAACAAATACCCTAAAATGATAAGCGTAGATAGAGAAGAAATGTAGGAAAGCTCTTCCAGTGGCTTGGGCTCGACTAGTGATGCTGCAATTGAGGCCATGAAAGGCTCCGTACATATTTATGTGATCAAATGAAATTATTAAGGGTATGGGTAGAGGGAAACAGTATGATGTCAAGATGTCCTATTTGACTAACTAGGTAGATTCTAATGCAATTTAGTTTACATGGGAAGGTCTACTGAAGTAAGATGGATTGAAGAAATAAAGTCAAAAGGTCCAGTATAGATATACTCATATAGAAGTGTCTAGAAACGTTCAGGTAGGAATATCAATTAACAATTGCATCCACAGTTCTGAGAAAAGTATTGAACTGTAAAAAAAAAAAATAGATAATTTCAGCATATTTTCTTGGAATGAATGACAACTTTAGAAAAATAATATAGAAACAAAACAAGGAGGATTTTCACAAAATTCTAAGTTTAAATATAGATCAGTTTCTAAGACTCAGCAATGGCCAATGAATTGGAAGCAAATCATAAGCATGTCCCTGGATCCAGGCTGGCCAACATGGGTCAGCAGGGCTGAGTACCACCAGAAGGAAAAATGAAGTGGTGATGTCATTTTTCAGTTCTTGCACTTTCAACGTACCAATCCTGCTTGTGTCAAAATGTATTATTTCTTTAACGTATGTGAATAATTCTAACACTGTTCAGATCTTTCAGGGAATTCACCTCAAGCAGAAAGAATCACTGAGTTAAACATCGTTATAAAAAACAGCCATTTTATCTTTTTAGTATTCTAAATCATACAGTAAATCTATTTTCTAATGCTTTTAGTGGGATACTTACTACATTACTTTCATTTTTATTTTATTTTATTTCGTATTTTAGGGAATGGTCCACAGGGTGTTCAGGGGTCTCACTACTAGATCGCACTCACAGTGATCCACCTCCTTCAAAAGGTGGGATTACAGGCACATACCACCACAGAGCCCGCCCCTGTGGGCTGGGCCAGCACAGCAGGCCCAGATGGAATCTCCAGCTCCTGTGCTTGCTTTCAGGTGCTTTAATCAGTTGAGCTATTTGGCCAGCCCTATTTTCATTTTTAAAAGACAACAATCATGTTAAAATATTATGGTGTAAGAGTTGTGTTTCCCTTATCAATTTTGGCAAGCTACCTAAACACTGTACTCTACTGAAATTTGCCATATTGATTATCTGTTAAGTGGAAATGAGGTGCCTTTTGACATATTGGCTTTTCTTTCATGTTGTCTGACCCTGAATAATGGTCTCACAAAAGATTTGAGAGTGTCATCTTGTTTTAATTTACTTGTCTTTGTAGCTTGCATTGTTATATCAATGATTATCATATCTGATAGTCAAAATTGTGTATGATATTTAAGTAGAAAGAGATCTTCAGACTTTTATCACCTAGTGAAATGGACCGTAGAATATAGTAAGTGAAAGGATGTAACACTCAGCTGATATCTTCATGTAACAGTTATGACTTAAATCACTATAGCAGAAAACATTTTGACGATTAAGGGACAGTAAGATTGACAGCTATAAAATCTCTTATCTTGAAAAGTACATTTCTAAGTCTATTAATACATTCTTTTTTTTTTTTGTTTCACTGCTCCTTTCCTCCCACATTGCAATTTTTCATATTTCTTGTTAAATGAATAATTTTTTTGGTTAGAGTTATTTTAATGATCTCAGTTTATATTTTATACTAGAGTTGAAAGCTTTGTGTTTTATATGATAAATTATGATAGATTTCTAAGGTAGAGTCTGATTACAGCCATGATTTTCACAGAGTAGCAACTTTGACCCTACTTTTATCTAGTAGGAATCACCTACTTGATTTAATATGAAAGTTGTGAGACAAGTATTTAATTATTCTCCAATAAGTTAGCTCTTATTTCATACTGGTTTTCTTTATAATGTCATAACAAATTCCCTGATGTGTGTTAAATAGAGTCCACCAAAAATGTATACACACTTCAAGAAAAGAAAAATCATATGATGTGCTTCAAAAGATAGTGCTACCCTTATACGAGGAACTCAAGGGAATGTTGTATGTCACTGAAAACCACTACAATGCGGGACCCTGCAGAAGAAATTGAAAATGCATGTGCAGCACTCTCAGAGACCATGGCTACCCATGTAGCAATTCTCCACCTAGAAGCTGATGACTACCACTTTGAACTCATAATTTACACACTAAAGGCAACTTGCATTAACCTCGTGATTTTGTAATAAATTTAATATTAAAATATTTGTACAAGTGTTTCTTTTCCTGAAGTATGTATGCTTTTTTATTTGGTAGGCTATCTTTCTAAAAACAAAACAAAACAAAACAAAACAAAAAAACCCTAAACAATGAATCTTAGGCATCAGAATACAGACAGGTGGGTAACCAATGCAGGCTCAATTTAGGCCATTCATTTCTTAATTGCACATTATAATAGGCTTAAATCACTTCCCATATGGAAATTTGCACTTGACAACCGGTGAGCTGTGAACTTTCCTCATGAATCACAATTACTGCAACACCTGGGCCACACTTTTGTGCAGATTATGACAGTGAGGGACCTGTGAGGTGTTAAATAGCTTTCAGAACCTCTCATTCTTCCTTAAAATGCTGTTTCCAGTGATGTGGTCTCACACTGTATTTCAGAAGCACTGTAGATGTTAGTGTTAGCTATCTTAATTTTTACAAGTCTAGAAAGACTTGTCTACACACATGCATTTAATAATGGAGCTTTCTTGTAATTTTCTGCTTTTATTTATAGTACTAAACATATTGTTATTTTAAAAATACATATTTGGGTTACATTTGGTCTATGTAATTGTATAAGGGTATAAGAGACCTGTAGAAATTGTATTTTTACCCTAAAATAGTTTTGTAAAAAAATAAAGCAAAGAAAGAACATATAATCCTCAGAATGATGTGATTTTCCTGTATTTGCTAATCAAATAACTCTAATAACTGAAATATACATAGTGATTAACGTGTGTCAGGTACATTTATAATTATTCATATATCTCAATTTTATTAATCTTTGTGTTAATTCTTGGAAGTATTATAATAATCCCAACTTTATTAATAAAGAAACCTAAATAGCATGTTCCCATAAATTGAGTAGTAAAGTACAATTTGAACCTAGAAATCTAACTGCAGAGTAGATTTCTAAGTAAACTTAAGAGTATTTTAACTGACCTTCTCTTACTTGGAGTAGTTTTGAGTTAGCAACACACTGCCTGTAAGTTTATTTCCCGTAAGGGCAAACCAAAGCAAAGGGCCTCATTTGCTAAACACAAAATGATGCACAAAATCAGACTGTCAGCAGGCAGGACAGCTTCCAGAAACTAGAATATTTGGAAAATAAGCAATGCTACAGTGATAACATTGTTCCCTTCTTTGATTCCTCTCTTTGAATCTCTGAGGGAAATGTGAGTAACATTTCTTTTACTTTCCAGTACTGGGGATTGAACTCAGGACCTTGTGCTTGACAGGCAAGCATTTATTCTCCTGAGCTATCTCCCTGGTCCCCATAGCTAACGTTTTTTCTTAGAAAAAGGGGGTGGGGTGGGGTGGGGAGAGTGGCTTTACATATTGGTACATTTGGAACAGAACATACCAGTAGCATCAGATAGAATGCCATTATTAACATCAAGATGACATTCTTCATATGGAATATATACCTACATATGAAATATCTTGATTCTTTCCCATTTGCCTGCTACTTTTCATCTTCTCTTGCCCTTCTCATTTACAAAGCATCATTTCTATTTTTCTCCTTTTATTTTCATTTGTTTTGATGCCTTCCTCCCTTTCCACCTCCTTCTTCCCTTACCCTCCACTCCATCCAAAAATTTTCTTCCCAGAAAATTGGAATGTACGGTATTTACTTCAAGCTAAAACCCATCTATA
>NDGM011069177.1:0-10690 GCA_002564305.1 Octomys mimax
GACTATATTGGATTATTTTGCTGAATTCATGCACCTACAATATTTAAATGGCAATAGAATAACTGTGTCTGACAAAACTAAACAAAAAGGGGGGACATAAATGAAGGACAATTTTCATGGTGAAATATATATATATATATATATATATATATGCATATACAAAATAGGATAGATATATAGCTACTTTCTCTTAATTCAATGAGAAAAAAGATTTGTAGCAATAATGTTTGGACAGGATATCATGTCTACATCTTGTACTATGAATAACTGCTATGAAGACAACCATATGCAATGTATTAATTATTGTAACTGTCCTACTAACCTGTTTTGAAACTGTCTCATTGCTATTGTTTTATGTCCAGCTTTTTTATTTTGTGGTATTTTATATTTTGAGACATGTTTAGCCCTATAAAAATTCCTGTATTGAAAGTATGCTCACAGCATAAACCACAGACTTCTTTTTAAAGAGAAAAGTAACAGTTATCATTTTTAGCAGGAAAATCTGGTCACATTTGGAGTTTAATTGATATTTTGCTTCTTATTTCCATTAGTTTGGTGAACTTTTCTTTATTCTTCAATTGCTCTTGCCAATTTGTAGTTTCTCGTAAATATTTCTGTTTCCACTGTTTTCCTTTCTTCACTCTTTCGGTCAGAGACATATTTATCTACTGGAATGACCCTGTTTCTACTAATCAAACCTGAGGGATTTTGATCAGTTCATGAATGATGTCTCAAGAAGTGAGCTTTGCCTTTCTACTAGTAAGATTTTAGGCACTTGAGCCATTAATTGCAAAAGTAGGTGATCTACTGATAACTGGAAAGTTAAGACCAGGAGATACTCATGAGAGATGGTACCATTCCTTGCTTTCACACATTACTCCCAAGGTGAGCCATAGAGGTCAGAAAACATGAGTAAGGTCCATCTGCTACAGATGTGGTGGCAAGTCAGCTACAGGGTGTAGTGTGATCTGACTTAAATTTTCCAGGGTCTGCTTAGGGCACAGCAAATGGTTCAGTGCAGCTAGGAGATGAGAGGATGCTGTGATGAATGGCACTGGAAAATAAGAAATTAGTCAATCCCTTCATGAGTGGGAAACCTAGTAGTTACTAGGAAGTAGAATGAGCCAATTTTTACATAGATGTAGAATAGCAGTTAAACCTGTTAGCCTCATGTTCTTCAGCCAAACATGACAATGATGAATTCATAAACAGAACTACCAGTATCCATGGAAATGGATAATAGTTAAATTAAGACATCTAATCTTTGTTTACTCATGAAAAGCCCCTGTATTTTTTTCCAGGACTCTGAGATCAGCTTCTCTGAGCTCTGCGAATTTGGACTTTTACTTCTCAGACTTTTGCTTTCTTCTAATGCACAAGATGCAAGTGGAGTTTGACTAGACTGGTGTCATCAGTGTCTGCTTCTCTGGCTTGTTTCTTCCTCCTTCAACTTCTTTCTCCTATTCTGTTTTAAGAAATTCATATTGAAAGGCTCACCTGGGCTGCTTTCTCATCACATATTTAGATCTTATAATTTGGTTTAAAAAACTGCTGAAAGTTAATCTTTTCAGGAAGCATTTCTTGATTAATCTTAACTCATTTTATACTTTGGTTTTGTCATCTTCTCCCTAGCCCCAGTTTATATATACATCATGTACATATACATCATATACATATACATATAAACATACACATACATATATGATTATATCTCTTCAAGTTAATAAAGTATGTCTTTTGCTTGCTTTTTTGTTTCTTTACAGTAACTGTATATGGTACTTAGATAATTAAAAATGTTTAATTGATGTTTACACTGGAAATACATAAACATACAAATACAAAACAGATGAATCTTTAAGACATCAGTGGAAAAGCATGAATAAGGGGCCAGCCACATAGCTCAGCAGATTAAAGAACCTGCAAGCAGGTTCAGGGAGCAGGGGTTTGATCCCCGGGCCTGCCATGCTGGGCCCCACCTCTGGGTTGTGCTGAGACAGTGATTGAGACTGGGCATGGTGGTGTGCACCTATAATCCCAGCTTTTAGGAGGCTATAAACAGGCAGATCACTACAAGTCTGATCTAGTAGTGAGACCCTGAACACACTGTAGATCCTTCCCTAAAATACAAAAGAAAAAAAAAGAAAAGAAGAGCATGAATAAGTTTTAAGGAAAAATAGTTGAAATATCAGTGGAAAAGTATAACATTTTTTATTATAAAAATCATTGGAGCAAAATTCTAGATTTAAGTAATACTACTATTGAAAATAATGAAAGACCCAACAACAAATGTTGGTGGAGGATATGATCATATTCACAGAGGAGTAGCAGCACTGAAGCCTATTTCTAAACACCTGAAGAGAGATTTCACCCTTATTACTAGTGAAAGAGTCATAGTAAAAATGACAAGAACTTTTAATTCTGGCAAAGACCATGTAAGAGAGACAAGATTTAATCTGCGGCCTTAAAAACACAAAAGGCTGCAACACAAAATATGAGACAGGATTTTCACTCTTTGTCCCATAAGCAGCCTAGGTATGGATTCCCTAATGGGGGAAAAACAGAAAAAGGAAAACAAAGTAAACAAAGTAAAATAAAAGTAAAACTTTGAATTGTATGAGTTTTCTGTGCCTGGAGACAGATTTCAGGGTTCCAGTACAGAAAGGAAGCCCAGCAGAGTTATGCTGTCTTATTGAGAGGGAGAGAGCTAGTCTAGAGTTAAGGGAAACCAAGGCTTAGAAATTGTGGGGCAGGCACTGGAGAGGAGGGACTGTTATGCACAGAATCTCTGAGGCTGAGCTAGGGATTTCTTGAGTCTTTTGCTGATTATTGATCTATGTGTACATGAAAACATCCAAAGCTGGTTTAAAAGCCAATGCATATCAGTAGACAGTCTTAAGAAAAAAAAGCAGACAGACTAAGTCCAGTATTGTATACACAGATGGGTGCTGAACAAATCTCTGTTTATAATTGTTAGTAATTAAAATAGAAAGATTCTTGGAGAATCTTAAATATTTAAAAACTAGACAATGAAATTCTAAATAATCAAGGTTCAAAGAAAAAAACCACAGTGGTATATTAGAAAATATTTTAAGCTGAACGAAATGCAGCAAAACAAAATCTCCAGGTTTCAACTTATTAGGAGGAAATTTATGTCACTAGGAGTTTATATTAAAAAGGGATAAATATCTTAAATTAATGATCCTGGCTTACATCTTAAAAAATTAGAAAAATGAAAGAACAAACTAATGTAAGAAAAAGGAATGAAAAATAAGGACAATTCCAGAATAAATTCCTTATAAAAAAGAAAAACAATAGAGAGAAATAATAGGGCCAAAAGTTGGATTTTTGAAAAGAACAATGATATTGATAAACTTCTAATCAGATTGACTACAAAAGAACAATAAATAATAGCAGTTTTATGAATTAAGTAAAAGTGCTATAGATTTTCCAAATATTAAAAGCATAAGGAAATTTTATAAACAACATTAGTGGCACTAAATTTGATATAAAGTAATATGAAAACATTTCATGAAATATACAATTAGCTAAGGTTATGTAAGGAGAAATAGATAATGTGAATAGTCCCTAATCTATAAATGAAGAAAAACTAGTATTTAATTGTTTTCTAAAATACAACTGTAGCATCTCAAAACTTCCCTGTTGTTGGGTATGGTGACACAAACCTCTACTCCCAGCTACGAGGGAGGCTGGAGCAAGATGAGCACAAGTTTGAATTCAGCCTTGGAAATTTATTGAAACTTTCTTCTCCATCCCTTCCCTGCAGCACCCAACAAAAGGATGGCTATACAGCATAGTCATAGCAAGCTAGGTTCAATCTCCAAATCACCAGTACCAGGAAATAAAAAAAATAAAGCTTTATTGGTTTATTTTAACAAAATTAACAAAAGTGTTATTTTTAAAAATGCTATTTCTAAGGCAAGCTCAGATAATGATTAGGAAGGAATACTTCTCCCAAATAAGGCCAAATTATACTGATACCCCATAAAAGACAAATACAAACTATTGTTCTTACATTTCTGAATATAGGAACAATAATTTTTGAAACAATTTTGGTAAATCATACCCAGCAAAAGAAGGATAATAGTTAATGACAAAATTTATTTCATCATAGAAATGCAAGGTTGTTTTAATATTTGAAGATCAGTCTGAGGAGGACTCTGGGCAGCCTGAGAGATTCTGGTGAGCTGCAACTCATGACCCCCAGTATGCAGGCCAAGAGCTTGTGCTGATTCCTGGCCATAACTTCTGAGAATTTAGAATGATGTTGGACAGCTGTGGCATCCTAGTGAATTCAGCCCATACCCACCAAGTGCACAAAAGCTTTGTTAAGAATCAGCAGGTCGCCCCCACCAGTAGTGAGAGCCTTGATGAGTAGTAGGAACTTCACCGACCCACACCCCACCCCTCTCCCACCACTGCTGAATCCAGGTGAGCATTGAGAGCTTCAAAATGCCAAAATGAAGAAGAAAAAGGCAATCTCAGTCCTCCAGCCCCTCAAGAGGCAAGGACAAAGTCCAAGATGCAAGGACATAGAAGAATGTGAAAGTCACGCATCTAAAATTCCTGAAATGATAGCAACTGAAGTGAAAAAAAAAAAAAAAAAAAGTTCACCATGTTATAGAAAAAATTCAATCAGAAATAATTTCTCAGGTCAAAAAAGGAATGACAACAATCATGAAGGAATTGATCAGCACAACTAAAGAAGACAAATAAAAAATGGAGAGTAGAAAAATGGTGGAAACATTACGTGAACAATACAGGAGAGAATTAGAATGCATGAAACAGATTCAAACAGATATCCAGGAAATGAAGAATTCCATTGAAAACTGGCAAAACCAGTTGAACATAACTGAAGATAGACTTTCAGACCTTGAAGACAGTGGTGCAGCTAATGAACATGAAAGGAAAGATCTTTTAAAACTAACAAGGAATCAGAAAATAATAATTCAGCAGCTATGAGATGACTCAAAGAAAAACAATATAAGAATAATAGGTGTTAATGAAACATCAGGAGTCAGCACAAATGACATAAAAGACTATTTGCAGAAGTAATAGCAGAAAATTTTTCAAACATGAGAAAAAAATTGACATAGAGTTAAGGAAGGGATATAGAACTCCAAAAAGCTATAATCAAAGTAAATCTACACTTAGACTCATAATAATAAAGGTCCCAGAAATTCATCAAAAGAACAATATTAAAAGCTATTAGAAGAAACAGATCACCTACAATGGAAAGCCCATCAGCATCACAGTAGATTTCTCAATATAAACCATGAAATCCAGAAGAGCTTGGAGTGAAGTATTTCAGGTCCTGAAAGAAAATAAGTTTTAACCCAGATTGATGTACCCTGCAAAACTATCTATCAAATAAAATGGTGAGATAAAATTCTCCCATGACAACAAGTGAACAAATTCATTACCACCAAACCAACACTACAAAGAGTACTGACAGATATTCTAGAAAGAGAATGATATGCTTCATGCATAGTTGTCTATTCAACACCTCATGCAGTCATGGGGTGGACTTCTCGAGTTTGTGATTAACTCATAACTGGGATTATGAGTGTGAGTACTGCTGGTATTATGGATGTGAGTACTACACCAAGCCTGGAGTAGATATCCTGAATGCTATTTAAGGGAAACAGACTTGCTTTCTGTAGCCATTGCTGCTGTTACTTATCCCTTTTGTTCCCTGCTCTTTGCCTCTTCCATGAAAGGTTATTATCTGCCATGTGCCACTTTGCCTTGGAACCAGCTGAGTATGGACTGAAACCTCCAGTACTGTGAACTAAACAAACCTTTCCTTCATTAATTTTAAGTGTCAGGTATTTGTCCTAGCAATGAGAGAAGAGTAACTTAAACAGAGACAGAAACAACTAGAGCTTCAAGAATAACAGAAAAGAACCACCAAATAAAGTAAGTAATTAAAAAGAGTAGAAAACAACAGAAAATATAACATTAAAATAACATAACAAAGATAAGGCAATACATATCATTTATAACAATGTAAGTGGCCTCAATTCACGAATCAAAAGAAACGGAAGTGTAGAGTGGATTAAGAAATAAAATACAACAATATGCTTCATACAAGGAACACATTTAACACAAAAAGAAATTCACAAACTGAAAGTCAGAGGAAAGAATACTCTATGAGATAGAAATTCAGAAAAAAAGCAAGCGTAGTGATTCTGGTTGCTGAAAATATCAACTTCAAACCAAGAACAGTTAAAAGAGATAAAGAAGATCACTACATACTTGTTAGGGCAAAACTGCAAGAGGAAGAAATAACAATTATAAATATATGTGCACCAAATATAGGAGCACCTAACTATATAAGACAAATTTTAAAGAATATGAAAACTCAAATGAGCAATAATACAACTCTAGTGAGGGAATTTAACATGCTACTGTCACAAAGAGATAGATCAAGTAGGCAAAAAATTAGCAAAGAAATCACAGAACTAAACCAAACTGTGAAGAAATGGACTTAGTAGACCTTTACAGAGTTTTGACCCAGCAATAACAGAATACACATTCTTCTCAGCTGCACATGGCATGTTCTCCAAAACAGACCATATACTAGGACCTGAAGCATGCCTCAGTGAATACAAAGGAATTGAAATCATCTCATGCATACTCTCATGCATACTTCCTGACAATAATGCAATTAAGCTGGAAATTATGACAAAAGAAACCATAAACACATGGAGATTAAATCACAACCTCCTAAACAACCAGTGGGTCACAGATGAAATTAGAGAAGAAATTAAACAATATTTACAATCAAATGAAAATTCAGATACAACTTACTAAAACTTGTGTGAACAATGAAGGTTGTCTTAGGAGGGAAATTTATAGTGGTAAATTCACACATTAGGAAAACATAACAAGCCCAAATAAATTATCTTATGCTGTATCTCAAGCTCCCAGAAAAAGTAGAGCAAGTCAAGCCAAAGGAAGGCAAGAAATTATTAAGATTAGAACCGAAATTAATGCAATGGAGACACAGAAAACAATACAAAGAATAAATGAATCAAAGAGTTGGTTCTTTTAAAGGATAAACAAAATCAATAACCCCTAGCCAATCTTCTCAAAAAAGGAAGGAAAAAAGCAAATTCATACAATAATGAATGAAAAAGGCAAACTCAAGAAGATCATTAATATTTTCTTCTGAAATCTTTACTCTCACATGATGTAAAACACAGAGAAAATGGACAGTTTCCTAGATATACATGAAATGCCAAAGCTCAATCAAGAAGATATACAAACTATGAATAATCCAGTAAAAGGAAACAAAATTTTAAATGTAACAAACAAACAAATAAACAAAAAACTATCAACAAAAAAAGCCCAGGAGCTGATGAATCCACAGCTAAATTCTATAAGAAATTTAGAGAAGACCTAATGCCAACTCTTTAACAAAATTTAAAGGAAAGCAATTCTCCCAAACTCATATCTGGAGGAAGCATTATTCTGATACCAAAACCAGAGAAAGATCCAACTAAAGAGGAAAACTACAGACAAACCTCTCTAATGAACATAGATGGAAAAATGTTCAATAAAATACCAGCAAACAGAACACAGCAAAGCATAAAGGAGGTTAAATATCACAACCAAATAGAATTCATCCCAAAAATGCAGGGATGGTTCAACATACACAAATCCATAAATGTAATATGACATATAAATAGAGCCAAAGACATAATCATCTCAATAGATGCAGAAAAAACTTATGATAAAGTCCAACACTCATTCAAGATAAAACTCTATAGATAATTGGAATAGATGGTTTATATCTTAACCTGATAAAAGTCATCTATGAGAAGCCAATAGCCAACATCATACTAAATAGACAAAAATTGAAATCCTTCATTTTTAAATCAACAAGACAAAGATGTCCAATGTCTCCAATCCTATTCAATATAGTTATGGAAACATTAGCCAGAGCAATTAGACAACAGAAATAAAAGGAATAATGATTGAAAAGAAGAAATAAAATTATCTTTATTTACAGGTGACATGATACTGTACAGAGAAGACCCCCAATATTCCATTGAGATATCTGTAGATCTAATCACCAAATTCAATAATACAGCAGAATATACAGTCAACAGCCCAAAATCATTAGCATTTTTGTACACAAACACAAATGCACCTAGGGAGAAATTAGGAAAATTATAGCATTCATAATAACATCCAAAAAACAAAAAAAAAAAGAAAAAGAAATACTTAGGAATCAATTTCACAAAAGAAGTAAAATATTTATACAGTGAAAATTACAGTACTCTGAGAAAAGAGATCAAAGAACTCAGAAAATGGTAAAATATTCTTTGCTTTTGGATAAGAAGAACCAACATTGTGAAATGGCCATTCTCCCTAAATTGCTGTACAAATTCAATGCAATCCTAATTAAAATACCATTAGTATACCTCACAGATGTAGAGAAAACATTACTAAAATTCATCTGGACCCAACAGAGACCCAGAATATCAAAAGCAATCCTGGGTAACAAAAGAAAGGCAGGAGGCATCACATGCCTGACCTGAAATCATACTATAAAGCTACTGTGAAAAAATCAGCATGGTACTGGCATAAAGATAGACCTGAGGATCAATGAAACAGATTAGAAGATACATTCTGTTTGATAGTTTTTTTTAGATGAATCATAAACATTTATATCTAGTAATCTAACTAGTTTGAAGATAGCATCATGTAATACAGCAACCATGTTGAATTCCTATTACTGTGTTTAGTGAAATCTTTTATTATTTCTAATGCTATTTTTCTCTATAATTATTTTGTACTCTTTAAAAATAAAAAAAGATATAGATACAACTATAAACACACTCAGCAACCTAGTCTTTGACAAAGGGGCCAAACATGTTCACTAAAAGAAAGATAGCCTCTTTAATAAATGGTGCTGGAAAAACTGGCTTTCCCAATGCCAAAAGCTAAAATTAGACTTATGTCTATCACCATGCACTAAACTACATTCAAAATGGATCAAAGATTTAAACATAAAAACAGAAGCAGCAAACCTCCTAGAGGAAAATGTAGGTAGAAACTTTAAAACATAGGGGTAGGTAGAGAGTTCATGAACAAAAAACAAACTGCATGAGAAATACTTCAAAGAATCAATAACTGGAATCTCATCTTTTTGAAAAGTTTCTGTAATTCAAAAAAAAAATCCATCAACAGAGTAAAAAGAAAACCCATGAACTGGGAAAAAATTTATAGCCAATGGTCCTTCTGACAAATTAAAGTCAAAAGTCCCTCTGAATGTCCCTCTATCTATGACATATAAAGAATTTTTTAAAATCAGACCCTCCAAATTCAAAGACCCCATCCAAAAATGGGCATATGAGGTGAATATACATTTCTCAGATGAAGAAACACAAATGGCAAATAAATATATGAAAAAGATGTTTAACATCATCGGTCATTTGTGAAATGCAAATTAAAACAACACTGAGATTCCATCTCACACAACAAAGAATGGGTTTCATCAGGAAGTCAACCAATAACAAATACTGGAGAGGCTATGGGGAAAAAGCAACCCTTCTCCACTGTTGCTGAGAGTGTAGACTGGCACAAACACTGGGGATCAGTGTGGAGTTTCCTCAAAAAGCTAGGATTGGTGGTCCCATTCAGGCCAGCTATTCCCCCCTGGGTATTTTTTCCAGAATTGAAAATATCACACCACAGAGATTTATGTGCACCCATGTTTATAACAATGCAATTTATCATAGCTAAATCTGGAAAGCAACCCAAAATGCCATCAGTTGAAAAATTGGTAAAGAAGATGCAGTATTTTTACACAGTGGAATATTATTCAGGTATAAAAAAGAATAAACTTGAAGGCCTTATCAGCAAAGGGATGCAACTACAGACCATATTCTTAAGTGAAATAAATAAGACCAGCATGTGCAAACATCTTATTGTGTTGCTAGTGTAAGAATCTGAAAGAAAAAATAAAATTGAAGGATACAATAGATCCTTGGAGAAAGGAATGAACCTGTTCAAAGTGAAGGAATGGCTGCATTGAGAAGTATAGGAGTGGGAATAGGGGAAAGAGGTGTATCTGTGTACATAAGCAGGATGGTGTGGACAACTGTGCTGTTGATTTCTGCTGGTCTACGGAAAGGAGCAGTTAATGCTTAATTAGTTTTTTATGCTTTTTTTCAATTCTCTTTCCTTTTTCTCTTTTCTTAATTTCTTATAGTTTTTTTCTTTTTTTCCTTTTTCCATTTTTGCATGCATATATCTGGCAATATAAATAACTAATTTGAAGACAAAACTATGCAATACAACAAATACTGTGAAATTTATATTATTTTGTTTAGTGAAATTTTGTACTGTTTGTAATTTCTTTGTTTTAATATTATTTTATATTTGCTTGAAAAAAGAAAAACAGAAAAAAATCAATCAATACAATTCATATACATTGACTAAGAAAAAACATATAATATCAAGAGGTGCATGAAAACCATTTGCCAAAATTCAACGTTCATTCCCTCTGATAAAAAAAACCATCAGCAAGGTAAGAATAGGAAGGAGTTTCCTAAGTCTCCTTAGTGCTTTAACTTTTTTTTTTTCTTGACTTTCAAATTTATTTATTTATTTATTTTTCTTCTTTCAGCGGTTTATTCAGGACCCTTGAACAATCTTG
>NDGM011069185.1:0-13760 GCA_002564305.1 Octomys mimax
CTTCCCTGGGAAGCGCAAGGGCCTGAGTTCAATCCCCGGTTCCACAAAAAAAAAAAAAAAAAACTCCATGAATGCTAAAATCAAAGAGTGTAAGATTCTTAAGGAACAATATATTTCTGTGCTATCAAATCATCATAGAACACATTATTTTTTCATTTTGAAAAGAAAACTAGTATGGAATGTGAAGAGCTCTGACCCCCATCACCTAAGCGAGACCAAGTAACATTAACAGTGGGACAAACAGACACGCAACTCCTGGTATGATGCAATAAACAAGACACGAGATCAAAAAAGTAATTCTTGCTTAAAACACTTAGCTTGAGCCTAAACCGAAGGAGACAATCACAGAAATCCAATACAGAACAGGATTCAAAAACTGTTAATATGACAAAAAGTGAAAGATAGAACCCTAATTCAGCCTATAAAAACAAGACAACCACACACAATGCCTGGTTTTTTAACACACTAGGAAGAAAAAAAAAAAGAAAACAAATTAGTCCAACTAAGAAAATTTTAATATAAACTGTATGTTAAATAATACAACTTCACTGAATTTGTTGGGCACGCAATGGAAATGATTTCCTAGTAAAGTGTTGAAGATTGAAGTATGTTAAAAATAGTCCCAGTGAAGTACGGAGGGCTGAAGTATGATACATACAGCTCATTTTCAAGTGACCTGGCCAAAAATGAGTGCATGTGTGTGCAACAAAGATACAAAATGAAGAAAATACAGGGAAAATGGTAAGATGCAAACACCTCATAAACACAATCTAATTGAGGAATATATGCGTGCTCCCAGCATTATCCTTTCTATTTTTTCTGAGGGTTGAAATTTGTCAAAATAAAAAGATAAAGACAAATATCACCAACAACTAAAACTTCTGTATAATTTCAAAAAAAAACAAAACAAAACAAAAAAAACTGCATAATAGTTTCTCCCCACTTCTTAACAACGGAACAAAAAGCAACTGAAAACTTACCTACAGACATCACCATTCTTATATTTCTTCCACTTGTCATACAATTTATTTGCAAGTTCTGAATCCATATCCCAGGTAGACCGATCCAGAGAAAGGCTCCTATCCCAGTTAGGTCTCTCTAGAAAGTAGACCAAATTTAACATTTAGATTTATAGAAAATACTAATTAACAACCTTCAAGGGCTGATTGTTAAAACATCTCAAACTAAGGACAACAGAGTAATATCTCCTCTTTCTCCTGCTACTTAACCAAAAGTCCCTCTAACTCAATGGTAAATGATATATCAAATTAAACAAACATGTGAAAAGCAAAAATGAAGTTGAATTATGTAAAGGTATTAACACAAAAGACACATGGCTTGTGAATACAGCCTGAAACAAATTAAGATATTTGAAGCATTTTTAGGAGCCTTAAATCTGAAATGTAAAATTCTGCTTCCATGCAAATGTGCTCATCTGAGTCTTTCAGCATCCTATGTCAAGTGCTGAGACACAAATGCCACTTCTCAGAAGAAGGCAGGCCAGAGCCTACACAAACTGCATGTTTACACACTGGTCTACTGTTCATGTTGCCCCCTGTTTATCTGTGCTATACAGGGTACCAGGAAGAAAAGAAAGTTTTCCAAAAGAAATGTCTGTACTTTAAAATTCTCTTTTTAAATAGCTTAATCAATTAAAATACAAAAAAAAAGTTCAATCCAGAAAACTAAAACCATTTCCTGATCAATACTCTGGCCTTTGCCCTCACACCACCATTAGCACCCTACAAGATGTTTACACCCTGCAGCTTAAGTCTTCAAACCCAATTCCAAAGCTCTTACTAACATCGAGCCAGCTCTTTCATCTTCCAGTTTTTCCTGGTAAGGCTGTTACAATGATCAAACAATATTATTTTTTTAAGAGCCTTACAAAAGCATAGGCTACTAAAGAATAACAGCATTATTTACACAAGTACCCTGGATGTGTTTTGGAGGATTCTGAACAATATGAAGTCATTCTGTCAATGATCATGCTCTCTACGAATAGAATATGACACAATTACTTTAACAGAATTAACTTTCCATCCAATTTTACTCACTACTTCCCAGTCCCCCCAAATTCGAATTCTACAGAAAGTCTAAGGGCAAAATACTTACCTGCTTTTGATTTTCCCATGAAATAATGCATGCCACAATGTGCTATCACTTCAAAACCCAGACTCCCTTCCTAGATTGAAAAGTAATATATGAATAACTTAAATCACAAAACTTGGCATAAAAATCCTAATGCACTAAAATATGAAGCAGACACTGGCCTCCACCTCAGTGGACTCCCTTTTCACCAGGAGCCAGACAACTAGAAAGACATGTCTTGGTTTTCTTTATCCTTAAATCAGGTCAGAAAAATATGAGCTGCCTCTCACAGAAAGGTCACAATGGTGGATGCTGTACAATCACCAATGCCCATAAAGACAGCCACGAGACACCCAGCTACCACGTGGATTAAAGAGTAAATTAGTGTCAGGACAGTCTTGGCAGTGTTTTGTTTTGCCTGTTTATTTTCAACTGTACTCTAGTCCTCTGAGAACCAATATGCCAAATCTACAGTAAGGCCTACCTACTCAGGACTTGTACATCACATTTCCTGCAGATCTGAATAGTCCAAACTTGCTTCTTGCACACACACCTGAAACCTGCCCTTGCTACCTCCCCTCCACATTCTTCTTACATGTGCCTCTTAACTGAAAAGAGGACATTTCTAAGAAATCTGCCCTGTTCAAAAATAATAGCATTAACTAACCTCACATTTTTGTTCAGTTTGATTTATGAAGCTCTACCTTTAAACTTCTAGTTAAACACAAGGCATTTCTAACTGAAACATCAACACTAGTAAGAGAGAAAAATCATGAAGATGATTGCATGAATGTCTCATAGTGAAAAACTAGAGCCCAGTGTTATACAGAATAGCTTGGATCAAAAGGAAGCAACAATAACTAAATAAAAAGAAACAAACATTAACAAAAATGAGACATGTTTAAGAGAACCTAAACTAAACACAATCTACCCAGATTCTATAATTTATTCTCTTATGAAACTTTTCAGGTTTTAGGTCTGGCCCAATAGGAAAATTCAAGATAATAAAATTATAGATAATAACTCTCATTTAAAAGACGAATAATGCATTTTATAATCTAATTTATTTGAAGTCACTGTGGTATGCAATGAAATTTTAAAGATGCTGTCCATAGCAAGCATACATTCCTTGCTCTAACATTTCTGGAAATAAGAGCTGAGGATGAGTCCGGTGAGGAAGCCCTTGCCTATTATGCATAAGGCCACAGGTTCCAATCTCAGCAGCATAAAAGGAAAGAAAAAAAAAAAATTTTTGGAAATGAATGAAAATGAACTGAACTAATCAATTTGAAATGATGTATTTTTTTATTTCATTTTATTTTTGAGGCTGGCTCAGGCTGCCCTAGGGAAGCAAACCTTGGTCCCTGTGCTTTCCTAGAAGGCACTTTAGACCACTGAGCTATCTTGCTGGCCCTGATTTATTTTATTACATAATCTTAAATTACTTCCTGAAAAGTCAATCCTTTCCAATAAAAATTTCAGTCTGTAAACAAATTTACCATCTAAAATTGATATCCTTCAATTTCTTAGCCATGAAGAACACAAACTTAAACTCAGTGAATAAAACCCAAGCATCATAAGTAAATAAAAAGTTGTTTTTAGAAACTGCAACACATATAGGACGTTGTTAACAATACCTTATTTGGTGCTGAGAAAATCTGTAGAGGTATTGCAAAAATGGCACCTATGTTTGTAGTCAAAAATACATTGGTGAATATATTTACGGCAATGTCTTTAACAGCAAGTTTCAAAGAAAATACATTCCAACAGCCTGGAGGTAGAAATAAAGGGCCAGTGAAATTCAGAATCTAAAAAGAAAAGAAGCAAGAGAGATTACTTTTCCTAACATTAATTATGTTTAAAATCATAAAATATGATGTTAAAGTTCTCCTATACACTAAAAAGTGTAATTTTGCTGAATTAGTTCTAGACCAAAGACAACTATTTCAAATGCTGCTTAATATGCCATTATCTTCATTTTCATAGAGATAATCTTAATGTTGCTGTAAATGGTACTTTGCAAACTACTATTTTACCATCAGATTTTTACTAAATAAAATATTTTAGTATAAATCATATAACATTTTAAATAATATTAAGGTAAGCATTTTTAAAAGATGTACACTGATTATTTTGAGCTCCTTGAACAACAGTTTAAAAATGAGAAGGAGGCAAGGGATTAGGGTAACTGGGAGGGGAAAGGAAAGATAAGAGACCCTAAAAGGTATTCTGGAATATTAAAGGAAAATTGCACACCAAAGTTAAATTTTATATTACCAAGCATTAATTTCATAGCATTTGACTAAAGTCAAAACTACAATAAGCCAAAGCTTGGAGAAATGTATACCTTTAAAATGTGCTTGGTTTCCTTGGAAATAAACACATCCTTTAACACAACACCTGGGTCAAAATGGTTGAGGCACCATATGGACCACACTCCTGACGTGTTCTCATGACTCTCTATGTGAAACCGGGCTGCAGAGGAGTCCACTCTGAAATACCTGTGGACAGCAGACACGTGGGCTGTTAGCCCTGAGTGCTAGCACACCATTAGCTTTGAAGCAGCCTCCACTTGCAAAGAGGGGGCAGCAGGAAACACTGCTATTGGTAATGACCAGAGGTCACTTCCTCAACCTCCTGGCTTATAGCAACAGCAGTGAAAACAGAAGAAATGGCCCGGCAATGGCAAGGGCAGCTCAGAGAGGCCACCAGGGCAACACCAGGTCTGAATGCCACTCAGAAACCCGCACGAGCACTTCTTTCCACACACGTGACCCCCAGGCCTGGAACCTACTTCATAAGTCAAATTACTTAGCTCTCTCTTCCCATTTTGTTAGGAAACCTTTCACGGTCTCAGCAGTGCTAACACAGGGGAAGACAACTCAAGAAAGAGAAGTATACAAGCTGTATCACTTGCATTTTAGAAGCACTTACAGAGGGAAAAGGCATGATTTGGGAGAACGTACCCATGCACCACTGGGGATGAGAGGCATGCTTTTAGTGTTGGAGTGGTTTTTGTCTTCTTCACATCTTCTATAATTCCACTGTCACATGTTGTAGCTGCTTTTTGTATAAAGAAATAAATGTAAAATGTAAGTATCTTTCATTAAGCCTGAACAAAATTAAGATACAAGTTTTACTTATAACTTTTAGCTGACTTTGCTGACATCACTGAAACTGAATCAGATATACATGGGAACACACTTTCTCAAATCCTCCTCACTGGCTTGCTATCAACGATCTGGAATACCAGGTCTGTATCTCCCCTGCGCCCCTCCATCCCTTTTGAAAACCTTGGAGGCAAAAAAAAGAAGTAGTATTTTGTGGCTTTTCCTTTACACAGATCTGTCTTTAGCATAAGAGAAAACTCCTAGTTCTGCTAGGGATGACGGAAGTAAGGAGCAGAGCTCACTGGTAGGGCGGGGAACAGCACACAGAGGCCCACAAGACAAGACAGGGATGAGACCTGACAGCAAAGGTGAGCTTAACTATAATGGGTGGGAATGAGCTTCAAACATCACTCATGATAAAATAGTGGCTTTCCTTCATCTAGGTCATAATGCGAAGTTGCTAATGTTGAGTTATTGACTCTCACGCTAACAGTCAATTTTCTTCAAAGTTATATATACATAGGCTTCCAAAAACAATTCAAACACTATTTAAAAAAGGAAACTAACATCTGCTTCAACACTGCATCTCTGACAGAGGAAATGATTCTTAGCACTTCCTTGGATATCCATCCTTCCAGGCATTCTGTACCTAAGCAGAAAAGGTATCACTACACTGCTCAGGCTCAAGTGATCCTCCTGCCTCAGCCTCCTGAGGAGATAAGCCACAGGCACATGTCACTATACCCAACATGATGTAGTCTTTTTTTTTTTTTTTTTGGGCTGGCTCAGCCCACCCTGGGGGCAGGGCTGGCATGGCATGTGGTGCTGGGATGGAAACATGGTCCCTGTGTGCTCACCTAAGCTTGCCTGAGCAGGCACTTTAGACCTTTATAGAGCTATCTCGCTGGCCCCTGACGTAGTCTTAAATACACATACCTGTAGGAAACACTGCTACAACTAGAACTGAAGACTAAAGAACAAATAAGAATATTTTAAATTTTCACTGAGACTGACAATTTTCCTTCCTAAACAGCCTTCATTGCTTTATACTCCAGTTAAAACAAGTATGTTTTGTTTCCTAATTGTTGTATTCCTAACAGAATATTAACAACCTTTATGATCTTTATTGATCTAAGTAATAAATTATATCTCATTTATTGCTTTGAATTACAGTTCTTGAAACATGCGTGAGCCAGACATATTACCCTGCATTTCAAGTCCATCTGAATTCCTCTACAGAACTCTCAGGTATAAGGAAGAACCTGAAGGCAGGACAGGGGTACCTGCTCACTAAGTATTCAACCACATTCTTTACAAGGAAACAAAACTAAGCAATAGCTAAGCTACTGTTGAAAGCGACACCTCCAAGAAATGCAGGTCCACCCCAGTCCTACAGTAAGTCACCAAGTTAAGCTTCAACATGCTGTAGCTTTAAACCCTACAAATACAGCAGGAAACAAGTGCCATCACCACACTTTACATCATTCCACCACTTAACAACAAAGACTTTGGTGTACTGAAATCAAAATCTTTTTAAATCCATGTCTCTCATCTGCAATTTTAAATTACTGTGCAGAAAGTACTGCCAAACCATCAACTAAGTAACGAAAGGAAGAGACAACCTCCAGTACTTTTTAAAATGAATACCTTTGCAAGTAAAAGAGGCAATTTTGGTGAAGTTCGTCGCAGAAGTAGGTAGCAGTACTGGTTTAAACTGCAGAGACAGAGCATCCCCTTGTGAGAGATGATGCACATCCTGCAAGAAGAAAACCCAATTACTACCTTCAGGCAGGTGAACAGTTATGTAGTTTGAATGCTATATAAATAAGCAGCACAGCTCAGGATACTTAACAACTGCTCAGGAGATGAGTCTACAAGGAAATGGGTGGTAACTTTTACACAAATTGGGCTTCAAGCAAGAGAGAATGTGTTTAATGAAAGCAAAACATAACAGATACGACTATTTCTGCATCTGTTCCTGAGTTCTTACATACTGCAATTTAGTGCCCACTTACAATTTCAAATTCTTCTTTAAGTAAGCATTTATTAATACCTGTATCCATATAAGGCCGTTTCCTGAATGTAATACATACATATTCACTGCTGAATCATCTGTTCAAAAGAATTAAAGCAATGAGATTAAAACAAAAAGTCATCTCATTCCCAGACCTTAATACTGTTAATGATTATACATTTCTACAAAAAAAGTTAACCTATTTTTTGAATATTGGTATTAAAACCAGAAGCTGTTTCCTGTTGGGTACTCTTTTAAGTCAAAAGAAAAATCATCCTTACAGAAAGACTGGCCTGCTCACGTGGGCTCTCTGTATGATGAAGAATCTCCCTGACAGAAAACCTCAGTTTAGGTTTTATACTGTGTTTTTTGTTTGTTTGGATTTGTTTGTTTGTTTGCAGGTGGTTAATTGAGCAAACAGCCACGCTTGGAAAGAATCAAACTCTGGCATCTCAGAATGCAGGCTGGCTTTTCTCCACAGAACAGGGATCTTCTCCAACATGTGACTTTACCCACCTATTATGAGAATCACCAGTAACTACGAACCCAAGACAGAAAAGCTCTCCCGCAATTCATCACGACTTCAGCCAGTCGTGAGAACCAGAAGGTAACTGGTATCCAACCCATGACTCAGAAGCTACCAGGGCTCAGCAGAACAACATGTACTTAGCCTGTGTCAGGACCTAGGTTTTGTCCCCAGAACCAAGACAGAAATCTGCAAATAAAAAACTATGCTTTTATGTATCATTTGTGCCATTTCTTTTACATATATTTATATACTTACATTTATATTTTTTGCTATATTTATAGTTTTCCCATAGAACAGTCATCATACCCAAAGGCTATCAGTAACTCCCACAATATTAATTTCATAGATCATCAGTATGTATTTCCTACCAAAAGTATTAGAAAGTTACAGTGATCAAGTAATTATTTATGGATCACATTTCCAAAGATAAAATTCATAGAACTAAACATTAAATTTCTACTGTTATTTGTCAGGCATCCAAGAACTAGCTAAGGTACTGACTACTGACAACACAAAAATAGCATGATTTAGTCAACCAAGCTTTCTGCAATTCGGTAAAACTGGAATAAGAGGCCTAAGACCTCAAACATTTTACATGAAGTTCCAAGAAAAATTATTCCACAAGGACTCAGAATAGTTTGCACTGTTCATTTAACTTACTCTCAAAATATAATACAGCCCTATTAGCTGCAGCAGATTGGCAGCCAGTTTCTACTGCCATCTTTAATAAAAGCAAAGGTTCTTTTCCTTGATTTGCTCACTACTGACTGGTGATGCAAGGTTAATGTCAAAACTCTATAACAAAGATTTCTATTTTTATTTTGTGGTGCTAGGGAGCAAACTCAGGGCCTCATGAGTGCTAAGCACACACACTACTCCCGAGTTACATCTCCAGCACTAGGAGGAATGCTGCAGATTTCATCTTACCTGAGCTTTCAGATTTGTCTGTTGCCACATAAACAATGGAGAGATGATCTAACAAATCTTGAGTGTTTTCTTCAAATGCTTTTGAGGAGTTTTCCATTGTTACAATTATGCTCATTTGTAAATGTAAAACATCATGAGATTCCAGATAACAACTCTGAGATTGGAAAGGGAAAAATAGGAAAAATGGAAAAAAAAAAAGAAAGAAAAAGAAAAATCATCCAAACTTCGTGATTTCAAATTCTTGAAAAAGAAAAACACTTAAAACAACAGAATAGCTGGGGAGATAGCTCAGCAGTCTAAGTGCCTGCCTGGCAAGTGCAAGGATCCAGGTTCAATCCCAGGCACCATACATCATGCCACCCCCAAAACCCTCACCCTGTACCAAATAAATAAATAAATGATTTTTAAAAAGACAACAGAATGTATACTTCTGAGAGTAGAAATGAGTGCTGTTTTGGTTTTCATTTTTAAGCAAAGAGGCAAGAAGGCTGAAAGGAAACACTAAATCTTTCATTTTACCTTTAATTGCTGACACACTTTATTATGTAAACTGCACTCCAGATGTACCTGCAAGAGGCTGGTGTTAGTGGTTTCTGCCTGAAATAAGAAAAAAGGGGGAGAACAGCTTAATAAGAAACAAAAGGCACATGCTAACAGCAACAGTAAACAACCCATCACTTATTCAGAAACCACATTTATTCATTCATGCAACAAATATTTGAGTATCTGGTAAGTGCTGGACATTATTGGAAGCATAATAATAAGCAAAACTGTGCTAACAGTAAGCTTATCTTCTAAAAGGTAAATCATAAATTCTCCCACAGGCTTCATTCCTAGGACAGCAATAAGCAGGTAAGGATGTTCTAAATACAGGAACACTGTACTCCAGCAGTTCTGTGTGCTATTAAGTGTGAAAACACAGAAGTCTCCTACATTAACAACCAATTAATTGTTTTTCTGTGTGCCTTCGAGCAGTACAATGACCTTCAAAAGTCATGACTCCTGAGTCAGACAAAACTTGAAGAAATGTCCAAAATCAGCTGGCTATTGTACTATGTGGAAGAGCTATGGACACAGGAAACAAAGGTCTATGAAAAGAATGCAGGACTCTGTGACATTCAAAAGATTTGGTCACACTGCAATACATCTACACATGCTCACAAAAAGGAACAGTCTGACCAGGGAGACAGTAGAGCCCACAGACGTATGAATGCACAGAAAAGCTAGTTAGTACAACACACCAATCTACAGAATCCAGGGTGTCCTCTTTCATATAGTTGATGTGCTGATGTGATTATAAAAAGGAGCCATGGTCAGAGCACCTGGAAATCTCTGAATTAAAAAAGCATGTGAGCTTTACTAACCCCAGGAAGATGCATCAAGTAGAATCACCACAATCACAGTTTGTTAGATTTTTTAAAGATTTCAGTATGCTACATAAAAATATAACCGTGGCTGGGGCTGTAGCTCAGCGGTAAAGCATATGCTCAAGCACTTGTGAGGCCCTAGCTTTAGTCTCCTCCACCACCACCACCACCACCACCACCATTGTAACTACTCTACTTGCCATCCAAGGAGATAAGCATTGAAAAAAAGAACGAAACATATTACACTTTTAATACAGTAGCGATATTAAGAGTACTTTAAGCCTATACATGGTATCATATATTAATAGGCTTTTAAAAAATTTGTGCCTAGTAACTGCAAGCATTCTTAAGAGCATGATCTGTAATTCCACTCTAAAAGCTTAACTAGAGTTTTGAGTTTGTCTTTCTATGAACAAATTCCTCCACCAAAGATTTTTACAAAAAAGCCACACTTCTTTAAAACTGCTTTAACTACAATCACAAACAATGTTCAACAGCCAGATCCAAGAGTCCCTTCTCCCTCACTAAACACTAACCTTTTGTTTCTCCTGGTTTTTCTCCTTCCACACTGTTCTTCCTCCAGCCCCTAGAGGCAGGAATGTGGCTGCTGTTCGGACCTCTCCTGCTAGCTAGGTCCCTCTCTGTTATGGTTTGTGTACAGGTGTCCCCCTAAAGCCTCATGCAGTTTTGGGGCAGCTTCTGGAGTTTGTGATTATTGTGGGTGTGGATGCTGCACCTGCCCTGGGGCAGGTAATCTGCATTTCAACGTTAGGAGGGAAGAGAAGTTAGCTACTAGAGCTGCTGCTACCTCTCCCTTAGTTCTTGCTCTTTGCCACAGCCATGAAAAGTTACCCGCTGCCTTGTGCCAGGCTGCCTTGGAGCCAGCTGAGTATGAACTAAAACCTCCAGTAACTGAGCTAAATAAACCTTTCCTTCTTTCATTTTGAGTGTTGAGTATTTGTCCCAGCAACGAGAGAAGAGTAAGACACTCTCTAATACACACTAAGCACACCCATCCCACCCCTCCACCTCAGACTTCTGCACTTGCCACAGTCCAAGCTGAAAAGGCCATCACATGAACACTTACATATCCCAGCAAGCTGCCTTGGCCCGTCCCAGTGCTGGGTTCAGCACCCACACATTACTCACATGACTGTTCAAGCTAGAAATCTAATGACCCAGCTTGAAGTCCATAACTGCGAGAAGCCAAGGCACCTCTTGCTGCCCTAAGTTCATGCCTAGGTCTTTCTGAGGACTTTGTTTTGCTTTGTGTGGTACTGGGGCTTGAACCCAAGAACTCTACTGAGCTATATCCTCAGTTCTTCGGAGACTTATTTTTTTATTTTGAGAATGAGTTTTGCTAAGTTACTAAGTTGCTCAGGCTAGGTTTGAACTTCACTCTCACTACACTGGAGAAGGGTTATTGGCAAGCTGTACTCTAGGCTAACAATGGTGCCAGCCTCTTTCTGCGAATAAAATTCGCTGGAACACAGCTGCACGGTTCCTTCCACACCATACTGGCTATGGCAGTGACAGTGAAGCTCTTAGATCTGTCAATGATAACAAATAGCCATCTGCAGCACGCGCACCACAGGTTTGCCACTGCTGGTCTCCAGTTATTTTTGTTCTCCAACACCGCCAAGTACTTGCAACACAGACTGTGGTCTGCAAAACCAAAATATTCTAACCACACAAAACTACATTAGAAGTTTATGCTGTAATTACTTCCTCCCAGCCCCCTTCATCCAGCCCTGCCCCCTCTACTACACCCTGCACACTGCTGAGAGTGAGTTCACAAGGCTGAGGTGGGGCTCAGGGTGAGCTACATACCCAGCAAGCCTGGCCCTGGCTCCCATCTCCAGCACAACCAAAAAAAAGTTTGTAAATAAGCCCTGCAAAGATGCTTATAACCTGTCAGACTCCTCACTTGGCACAAGTCCACCTTCTTTACTGCAGCTACAAAATTCAGGCTCTGCCTCATCTCCACCTCCTCCCTCCTGTGCAGCCGCCCTAGGACAACTTCCACACTGCTTGCTCTCCACATTCTGCACCTGCTGTTCCTCTGCCTTAAATCCATGACCCCCTCCTGCCCTTGCCTCCACTTCTGCCAATGCAGTTTTGTGCCTCGGCTGAAACAGCCCTCTCAGGCCTCGCTGCTGCCCACACCTCACACCTTTGCACCATTCATAAAGTGCCTCACTAACCCAGCAGCAACCCAGTCAAGGGCTGAAGAGACAGTGAGCACCCTATTTGGGGCTTTTATCATAAGGCCCATCACATAACAGAACCTCAGTGTATACTTGGTAAGTACATAAATACAAGACACATAGTCATAGATGTTATAGAATCAGTCAAACTCGAAATGGGCATGCCAGGAACTAGGCATGGTGGCACAAGCCTACAATCCCAGCACTGGGGAGACTGAAACAGAAGGATCACTACAAGTCTGAGCTGCATAGCAAGACCCTGTACCACTGCCATGCCATGCCAGGGTGCACTAGGACTGTGATTGAGATTGCGCATGGTAGCACATGCCTGTAATCCCAGCACTTGGGAGGCTGTAAACAGGAGAATCACTATGAGTCCGATCCAGCAATGACACCCTGAACACCCTGTAGACCTTTCCCTAAAACACAGGAAAAAAAAAAAACAACAAAAAAACCCCGGTACCAAATACAGATTTAAACAAAAATACATTTAAAAAAAATTAAACCTGTACTTTCATTCACTGTACAATATATTTTAGAAACCCACAAGGGGGAGTTCTAGTGCCTCCAAACCTTCACTGAAGGGTGCTGATTGTTCTAAGAGAAACATATAAGTTCATGTCTTTAATGCAACCTTACCTTTAAAAGGAAACTAAAACAAAAGCAAACCATCTGTGGCAATCATACAGACTAGGATCAGAAATTCCTCTGACAGAGCCCAACTGTCTGTCATGGTACAACCCTAAATCCAACCACCCTGGGCAGATGAGGAAAAAAAAAAATTATAATTCTCCATTTTTGAAGCCTTCCATATTAATATGTTCCTAGTATATTTTCTTGAGAGTATAGGTAGGGCAGTAATCCTTTTAATTACAAAGACAGAGGAGCTGTGGTTCACAAGAGTCTCCTGGGGGTGGTTAGTGGGAAAACGGGAGAAAAAAAGTCACAAGTCTTTTAATACAGTGAGTACTACTGCCAAGTAGATCACAGTAGACAAGGTGTCTACTACTGGAACTTAAATGGCCTAAGCATTCATCAGTATGAACTTGAAATTAGTATCAGTAAGTAAGTCAACAGTGAAGGAAACACGCCTTTGTGAAAGAAAGGCTCACACGCCTTTGTGTGACACATGCTCCCAGGACGTGGCAGGGAGGGCAGCTGAGGGGACCGCATAGTGACTGAGAGGGGAAATACTTCCTTTTCTTGCTGAGGACTCGGTCTTAGAAACAGTGAGAGAAAGTGAGGGCTGTACGCAAGGAAATGGCAGCAGCTACAGTGCTACAGTCCCAGGTCGCTTTAGACGTCTCCCATCTACAGGAGTAAAGCATATCCCAAAGGCAGTATACCAGCATCTGTACTACACAAATCCAGACAGAGCAGACAAGACACTTGAAATTATGATGTTCCCAGTGATAAGGATACACACACACACCTTTCATTTAAGAAATGTGACCTCAAGCTTTCACAGAGAGCAAATTGGTCAAGCAATGGCCGTGACTCATCCTCATGTCAGAC
>NDGM011069186.1:0-43384 GCA_002564305.1 Octomys mimax
GTTAATTATTGAATCTGTCCTAGCGATTTGATTTGAAACTGTCTAATTGCTCTTTGTTTATCATAAAATTCTAAATAAATAAATAAATAAATAAAACAATCCCTTTTGGATACAGGAAAGACAGGAAATATATCCAACCTAGGAATAGCTAGGAATGAGCAGGCCATGAAAAGAAAAAAAAAAAAAATATATATATATATATATATATTATGTATATATATATATATATAATAGTATAAATTTACAACTGCTTTCTCTTAGTTCAGCTAAAAGGTTTTGAACTAATGGTGTTTAGACAGGATGCCATGTCTGCATCTTGTACTAGGAACAACTACTACAAAGACAACAATATGCCATGTATTAATTATTGTAACTGTACTACTAACCTGTTTTGAAACTATCTCATTGCTACTTCTTTCTCAATAAAATTATTAAGATATAAAAAAGAAGAAAGATAGCAAGAATAAATACTACCCTGAAAAGAAATAATATAGGAAGAAATGAGATTTTAATGTTATGCATAGTAAACAACTAATGAAAGCAACCTTCTCAGTATGAAAGCACAGAGTGAAAGAAATGAAATGTTCTATTTTTACTTATAAACTCATATACCCAATGACCATGTAGGGCATCACAAATACAGTATGCACAAAGCAACGTTTATAGTCTTTTTCTAAAATTTGTTTGAATCTATTCTAATGTTCCTTATCAATAATTAATTGTGCCACTCACTAAAAATTTGTTTAGAAGATTTGGTAGTCACATTGGTGCTCAGCAATATTTCTGGTACTCCACAGTGGGCACCTGCATATTTTTGCCTTGTGACTTTTACTTCCTATCTTTTACACCTTCCTCTGCTTCACACAATGCCCCAAGCTACATGGACCAGCATAGAGGATGTTTTAATTTCAATTTATTATACGGTAGGTACAAAGATCATGGTTCTTACAATGTCTAGAATTCTCCAGATTCCTCTATTGATAAGTAAATTCAATTTAGGTACTAAAAAGAAAACCAAGCTATGGCCTCCATATAATCTCACCAAACCAGGCTCTATTGGTACTCAATTGTATGCTTGTACAAATTCTGACTGTGTTTCAGCAAAGAGAGAAAGAGGCCTACGATTCATCCCTCCTCCTTTCATCCAAACACTTGTCTGGTGCTTCTGCTCCTATGGGTGAGGACACTTTATCAACTCATGTAGCTGGAAACTTTCATAAACCAAAAACATTGAACTTTTGTGAAACTTTTCAAATATGGTGGGTTGGTAAAGTTCCCTTCACCACCAGAGTTGATTTTGCTTTATAGTCCACCTGGTGAGTTTTCTTCCAGTTGGTGGACTTAGCCAATCTGCATGCATACATATATAGAAATATTTAGCCCTAATAGTTTATAGTATTTTCATATACTTGTTCAACTTTCCAATGTGGTGATTTTCTTTACTTTGTCTTATATACTTGTTTGAGTTCTGATAATTTTGGTGATTTGAAGCCTTTCTTTTAATAGACATCTAAAATTAACTGTAATTTCACATAAGTGTCTTAGCTTTTGAAATGCCAGTATTTAGTCAGCAATGTAATAATATATGGTATTCTCTTAAAACACATAGTTCTACCGAATTTCTGTTATATTTGTATACTCAAGGTAGTGGTCATTAATGTTCCTTCTTTATCTTTATCCTTACTTTTGCTCTACCTCCACTGCAAAATTACAAGAATTCAGTGTCATTTGACTATATGTTTAGTTTTCATTTTCAAGCAACCCAATTGGGACCCTTCTATCCCTCCCTCAGATAGAAGCTTTCTTTCTTCCCAATAAAAAATTCTTCCTTTTAAAACATAAATTTCATTTTCAGTAGGTTGGTACTTAAAATAAAATACTTTGGGAGGAACACCTTTAGGTTAGCTTTAAGATATTTATGTTCAATTCCCTATAAGGAAATGTACTAAAGTAGCAAATATCCAGCAGAATAGAACATATATATCAGCCCTGGAAGCTGAAGCGGGATCTTATGTGCATTAAAAGTTCTGCCATTGAGCTATATCCCCAGCACCCAGCAGATAGATAGATAGATTTTTTTTTTTTTGAGATATGGTCTCACTAAATTGCCAAACTTGGCCTTTGGAAGCCCATACTCATCTTTCAGAGTAGTTGGAATTTCAGGTCTCTGATGCCATATCTGACTAGAATACCAATTTTTGTATTTCCATCCTTTTCTTGTGATATACAATCAGTGACTGTGAAGAAAAAGAATGTTAGTTACTAATGTGCAGAATTGTAGCAAACAGCAGTTAAGCTAACTACCTGGAAGCCGGGAGCCTGACTTGCAGCCTAACCTTGCCACTTACTATGAGAGGTAATTCCCAATATTTCTATAAAATTGAAAAGAAATGCTATCATCAATTAAGTGAGACCTTTAGGAACTATGCCTGTGGAAAAGTGGCAAAGGAAAATATTTCAAAGCTCAGGTGCTCAGTCTGGGGAGATAGCTCAGTAGAATAAGCGCTTGCCTGTCAAACACAGGGTGTTGAGTTTAATCCCCTGTACTGCAAAAAAAAAAAAAATAGTAAAAAAGGTCTCTCTCTCGCTCTCTCTCTATTTAGTACAGGATATACACAGGTCGTACTCGAAGTGATCCTCCTGTTTTCAGCCTCCCAAACACTGGGATCACAGGTAAGTGCCACCACACCCAGTGTCAGTTGCCCTCTCAGAGCACCCCAGGGGCAGGACCAGCCCGGCATAACAGGGATCAAATCCTGGCAGCTGTGCTCTGCCTAAGCAGGTGCTTTAGTCTGCTGAGCTATCTGGCTGGCCCTCTATTGCTATTTTAAAGCTTAAATATTTTCTTAGATCTGTTACCTCATGTTATAGTTTGTGTCTAGATGTCCTCCCCCACAAAGCCTTATGCAGTCAGGGGGATGACTTCTTGAGCTGTGATTAATTCATGTTTCAGAGCGCTACCCTGGGACAGGCAGCCTGTACAATATGAGGGAGGGAAAGAGGTTTGCTCCTAATTCTCCCTTTTTGCCCTTACTGCTTTTGCTGTTTTCCCACACCATGAACTGTTGCCCTCTGCCATATGTCACTCTGCCTTGGAGCCAGCTGATTATGAACTGAAATCCCCGCAAACTGTGAGCTAAATAAACCTTTCTTTCCTTAATTCTGGGTATCAGGTATTTTGCCTCAGCAACAAAAGAAAAGAAACCAAGACTCCCCAGTGTACTCTTTTATTCTCATCAAAAGATTTGCCTTTGTTTCTTGAAGAAGAGTGAAGGTTTTATGAATAATACTCCAAATAGTTCCTTCTTCCCATCAAGGTAAAATCTGGCATGTCTTCTCCAAAATTAGGTCAAGGTATGCTTTCTTCTACATGATAGAACCCTGCTCACTTAGGCCCCTGACCTTGAATGCCTCTACTTCCTCAGGCATTTCTTCATGCTCACTCATATTTCACTCATTGCTTCAATTTTTCCTCTCCATTTTATTTACTTAGTGTATATTACACGATATTAGTCTTCAAATTAAACCTAGGATCATCTAGTTAGTATTCCTTTGTTACATTAATGTTCCAGCTCTAAAAAGGGAGGACCTGTGAGAAATTTTCCTCAGTTAATGAGACTTTCTCCTGCTTTTCCTCCTTTGTGCTGCTGCATCCTATCATCAACAGGCATTACTCTTCAATTAACATCATGCCTGCTGAAAGTTACAAGTGACTGAGGATCATCATGCATCATTTTAATTTCTGAAAATTACCCGTTAAAGATCTCCCCATGACTCTTATTGCTCTGACCTGGCTTCCAACCCAGACACTTAAATCCCAAGATTGTAAATAGGAACACATTGTGATCCAGTTCCTCTGCCCTTGGGAAATCTCTTCTCGTGCTTATATACACTCTAAGTTCAATTGATCCACTTTTTTTCCTCAAACTACATTTGTTTGTAGTTTGTAGTTTGCTTTGCTCCTGGTTTCAAGAGCTAATAAATATTTTCCCAATCTTTGTGTGATTTGGGCCAACAAATTCAAAATATATTTCCTGAAAACCTACCCTTTTTAGATTCGGATAATATCAACACAGGTAAGAAAGATGGCACTCTTGCACTGGTGGATATTATACTCAGGAGAGTGGGAATGGAGTGATTCACATGGAAACAAAGTTAATACGTATTTTAAAGACACATAAGTTGTTTAGAAAGGGATAAGAATTAAGTAGGAATAGTTAAAAATCTTTCTTTGTATTGCCTACTTCATAGCTGATGTGATACCACATCAGTCTTGGGTAAGATTTTGTGTTAGATGGTGTGAATGAATGCATTTTAAAAACAATCATATTTTTGAGCAATTTCTTTCCCTTTTGCAATATGTATTGTACCTTTTGGATCTTATTTAAGAATCTGTTTAAAAGGAAAGGATAGTTGGGATGGGGTAAAGGAGAAAAAAAGGAAGAGAAAAAAATATATATGATAGCTAATTGTATTATTAATTTCTGTTCATTCAAAGGAACAGTTAATGCTTACATTGTTTGATCAATTTTGCTTGCATATAGCTAGTAATCTGATGAACTACTTTGAAGATAACAATATGTAATATAATTACCATTGTTAATCTCTTATCTTGTTTTACAATTCTGTATCATTTTTATTATATCATTTATCTCATTTTATCCTCTTTAAAATAAAAAAAAATCATAGAAGGAAAAGACTTCACATGGGAAGATGAAGCATCTGTGATACTCAGGTGGTGATTTGGCAAATTCAGAAATCAGTCAGATTGACTAGACAGCAACATGAAGATTAGATTTTTAGCTTGTTCAACCACATTTTGTCTCCCTACCATCTGTGTTAGCTGCCTGTGTCTCTGGAGGAAAGATTTCAAGCAGGTTCAGGAAGCTATTCTTTCATCTTTATTTTGCTAATAGTGAACGAAGGAGTTTTGGCAAAGAAGCCGGGATGATGCTGATGTGCTCAGACACAGATCTGCAGTCCTCTTTCATCATCTCTCTGCCTGTAGCAGAAGATAGGTCCAGTGGCAGCAGAGGTGAGACACGGTGCCTGATGGCTGAAAGCCTCAAGACTCCACTCATGGTACACTTCATGGACCTTTCTCTCTGGCCTTTAATGAGCTGCTGCTGAGACTGGTTTTGTCATCTCTGCTTGAGACTCACAGTTGGCACTGAGTGGCCAGCAAAAGATTAATAAGATACAGATGAGAAAATTAAGTGTTTTAGACTAAAGCTTCACATCCAGGACCCATTTGTGAAAGAATAGGTAGAATAAAACTTGGGCTTTAGGGAAGAGGTCTTTCATAGGTGAACGTCAGGCATCAACACTCAAAGTACTGGCATGAAATGCATTCTGAGGAGTGAAATTTATTCCTCCCCCATGTTTGCAGCATTGGTGATGCTGCTGAATGTTGGTTGTTCCCTTCCTTTTTGTAGTCCTGATGTTATGTGTCCTCTTCA
Source organism: Octomys mimax (assembly GCA_002564305.1). NCBI lineage: Eukaryota > Metazoa > Chordata > Mammalia > Rodentia > Octodontidae > Octomys > Octomys mimax. The sequence continues at coordinate 5,460 of NDGM011069186.1, forward strand.
CAAAGCCACAGTGTAGCCATTTGGTCAGGTTATGTTCTGAGTGAGTAGATAAGGGTGTTCCTGACTGACTGGGTGAAGCTGACAGTCCTCCTTCATGCAGCTGGGTCCTCTTTGGTCATTGTGGCTTAACTGAGCCCAACTGTGGATCTCCTTATATGTGAGAAGGAATTCCTTCCTCCCGACTACTACAGCTCGTATATTAGTTTTTTCCTACCTTCAGACTTAAACTGGTTTGTTAGCCCCTTCTGGATCTTCAACTGGCTACCATTTGAGTAGGAACTAAATCATCAGATCTGGTTCTCAGGTCTTCAGACTTAGACTTGAGCTGTGCCATTTGCCCTTTTGCTTAGATAGATAGATAGATAGATAGATAGATAGATAGATAGATAACATATTGATAGAGTTGATAGAGAGATGTTGGATGGGAGAGGTAGATGATGATAGATGAGAGATACAGAAGTGATTTTGAGCATAGGAGAATGAGGCACAGTTCCCAGCTTTCAGAAAGCTCTTTCCTTCCTCAATTTCTTCTTCATTGGTTGACAGTGGATCTGTGTAATCTGTGTTCTGTAGTACCCCTCTTCCTATCCTTTCCTTCTCATCAACTTCTTCTTCATTAATCTGTACTGGAAATTTATGGAGTCATCAGATACCTAACATTACACATAGGATTGTTACCAAAAAGTGTATGTAGAATAAATCCAATTGAAAAGTTCCGTATAGATCCTAATGTGTTTAATTTCATTGTGAAATGACAGTTTAACATATAAAACAATTCAACAACCTAATAGGCAAAATGATGAATATAATCTCATTGAACATTGAAAGAAAGATAAAGGAAGAGCCAGCCAGATAGTTCAGTGGACTAAAGCACCTACTTAGGCAGGCGTATGGACCGGGTTTTTTTCCCCAGCATTCCATGTTGGCCCTTCCTCTGGGGCTCGCTGAGATAACAATTGAGATTGGATGTGGTGGTGCTGTAATCTCAGGGCTTGGGAGGCTAAAATCAGGAGGGTAACTATGAGTCTGATCTGTGTAGTGAGACTCTGTAGACCTTGTACTAACTACATTTTTTTAAAAAAGGAAAAAAAAGAAAGATGAAGGAAGTACTTTTTATAAAAGCTATTATTTTATGACATAACTTTTCTAAGATAAGTAATAAGGATTTACCTTCAGGATTTATCAAACTAGTGAAGAATGGGTGCTTGGACACAACTGACTGTAACATAAAGTAATACAATCAAGAAACTCTAAAAGCAATGTGTTGTCTGTTGTAGCTAGAATGTTCTTAGATTACATTAAGCTAACCATTCCAAAATATTAAACAAGGTCACATCAACAGAAGTAGATGCTGAACAGAGGTAATAGTTTTCACATTACATATAATTTCTAATAGTAAAGCCATGATAATTGCTAAAGACATGGTATTGTCCCCAGATTTTCTAAAAAAAAAATGCAAGATAAAAAGAGAATTATCAAGACAGGACTCTCGGATGATTTTCCCTTTTGTTTCATGTATTTACAGATGATGATCAAATCCTTAGCACCAACACTGGTGTCTCAGGTGCTTGAGAATTCAGAACATAATGTCCTATGTATTGACTGGTGCCAATCAGAATCCTGCACCAACTATTTCCATAAACAGGAATCCATATAGTTCAAAATAATATACATCTATCAATAAAAGTCACTGGTGAACATTATTCCTGACAAAACTTTCTCAGGATGACTAAATTCTGTATGGAATTATAATTTATCAAGCATCAGAATGACTATCAATCTCCACTTGTTTATTATTCAAAAAAATAAGATTCATAAGATTATCTTTACATGATGTGGTTTAAAAATAAAGGTCCAATTATCATTATAATGAATTTCTCAAGTAATTCTTTGTACCTGATAAGAAGAAAAACTAGATATTTGACATCAAATCTGGCAAACTTAGGCCATAGTTCTCTACATCAAATCAACGATCCTAATTCATCTATTGTGATAAGGACATAAGGATAAGTTGAAGTCAACCGAGCCAAGTTTTGAAAGTCCAGCTCTCTTTGTCTCCAAGAATTCATGCACTCACTCACTCACTTTTCTGTTTGTCATGTGGATGTTAGCTTCCAGTGTATACCAACTATGGAGCAGACTGTCCCAGACCACTGTCTTCATCTGAGCTCACGATTTTAAAAAACTCGGACATCTATCTTTTGTATTGGTGACATTTTGCCCTTATATTTCTGTTGTCTTCCTCTTCCTTAAGATCTTTACTGCCGTACCTATACTTTCCCCTGTAGGCCAGATGGTGTGCTTCCATTCTGTGCTACTACTCAAACTTAAGTGGACTTGAATCTTCATCTCATTCCAAAATCCTTCTCTGAGTATCTCAGGCACCGTACTTAGTATAAGATCCTACTCAGTGATGAATGTAAATATTTCAGTTTTTTTAAGTAGACTGTGAATTTATGAGCACTAAGCTCTGGAGGTAAACACTTTATTTTCATTAAAATCAAAATGCTGGGACTATCAGTTTTCAGTGATAAACGATAATTTTCAAGTAGGCATGCTTTTAAAATTCTCCTGTACATTAATTGGGATCACCCAAGTTCACCTACACAAAACCAACTCCTTGTTTATGACATGGTTTGACTAAGCTCCTCTCAGTTTTACTCCTGGAAAATTACCAATCTCTACAATTCAACATCTCCCAGTAAGAGAGATGAGAGAAAAGCACAATGATGGGCTGGCCGAATAGCTCAGCAGATTAAAGTGCCTGCAAACAGGTGCAGGGACTGGGGGTTTGATCCCCGGGATTGCTGTGTCAGCTCCACCCCTGGGGTACACTGAGAAGGCAGTGAGACTGGGTGTGGTGCTACGCACCTGTAAACCCAGCTCTTAGGAGTCAGATCACTACAAGTCTGATCTAGTAGTGAGTCCCTGAACATCCTGTAGACCCTTCCTTAAAATACAAAAACAAACAAACAAACAAAAAAAAAAAAAAAACGAAAGGAAAGAAAAAAACACAGTGATGAGAACAAAACTGGAATTTTAGTAGAAAATGGATAGCTGCTTATCAAAAGCAGCATTCACATACTCTGCTCCAGGAAGTTTATTGCACAGATTAGGGTATTTGGAATGATGGCCAAGCTAAGCTCTAAGATCTCAGGGCAATTGAAAGGCATAAGATGATGGAAAGTGGACATATGGGTTTAAACTGGTTAACCCCCAAATCAGGTTGATTAGCTGAATATTTCTCTAAATTGGCAAGGATGATAATTGCTCCTCTAGTCCCAAGTCAGTATACCTGTGAAATCCAACCTACCATGAATTTTCTGCCTGGAAATGAGTGGCATGATAATGATAATCAAAGCTTCTTAGCACATATCTTCAGTCACACAGTCATAGCTGCCTCTATCACTTGGTATGGCTCAGTGTTTTCTGAAAACTTTGACATGAACCTTTTGGAAAATCTAAGAAAAATGTGGAATCCTTCCTCAATTACATGTACGAAGCACACATTACTGGAACTTGTAAAAATGACAGCGAGGAGTAGAGAATCCTTGGATTTGCACTTTGATGTGCTTCTGAATGATAATGCCTGGCCAGTAGCCCAGCTGTAGCAATGGGTGCTCATAGCAAGGAGCCTGTGGTGCTAAGAAGGATGAAACCCTGTCCTCTGTCCTTTTCTAAGAATGCAGGCAGATGGACAGTGCACTGGCTAGTTAAAGTTCCCATCCATAGTAAATACTTCTTTGAAGCTTTACAGATTAAACTTATTAGTGTGAATTCTATTTTTTTTTTATCATAATAGCTTTCTTAATGATAGGATTATTTGAATGATGAGCATCAGTGAATAGATCATTGCCTTTCTTGGGTTCCATTCCCTAGGCAACCTGGACCACGGAACTGCCTAGCAATCCTATCACCTTCTCTCCTTAAGTTAGAGCATCCTGCATGATTAGCACTGGAGAAATTCCTCTTAGAGAGGGCTGGATTCCCTTACCCTCAACCCCAAGCACCTTAGAGCGTCCGAATTTCGCTACATCTATCATCTTCCCTTCATCATTCATGCTGCCTGGGACTTCAGAATTGTGAAAGGGGAACTTAATTGGAAACTCAAATTTCATATTTCATAAATTTAAAGATGAGAGAATGCAAGCCCTGAAAATGACAGTGATTCTTTTCAGTGTCTAATCAATATTGGAATTAGAAATGAAAGTAGTTGAGTGCTCTCAGAATTAGCATCCATGTATCCACTGGGAACCTAGTTCCTCGGGATTTAGCAAAGCTCTTGTAACTGCTTTCAGGCATAAAGCAGACTGAAAACAACATTGCTGACCTCTGTTAGAGAGGAGCTCCTTACTACATCTGACAAAAGTTCGTGTCTAATAGATTTGTTCTTCAGTGCTTCTCTGTAAGGCAAGATGTCTTTAACAGCATCTTTGAAATTAGAGCACTTTGTTCTAGTTTCACAGTAAATGCTCTGATGGCTGTGTGGGCTCTCTTGGGCTTCTTCTCTTTGCTGTGCTCTGAAAACACACACTGCATATACATTGTTATTATCACTGTTGCTAAGACATGAGAGAGCATGAGCTTCTATCCCATCATCTGCACAGTGCAGAGGCAGTGAATCTCCCTGCAGCATAATCACAATCTATAAGTAAACCAGTCATGGTCAAATCTATCAAAACTGTGGCAAATTTATGAAAATGCGTTCCTCAAGCACACCAGTGTTGTCACCAGAGTGAGTTAGCTGCCAATTAGCTTCTACATCTTGCACAAAGCACATGGAATTCTAGTGTAAAAATGAAACTAGTTAATGCATACCTAACGTCTCTCAACAATAAATCTAAATCAAAAAATAAATATATCACTTGGTGGTTTTCAATACATGCTACCATCTTGTGGAATGCTATAACTTGAGCTTCTGATTTTGGAAGATTACTTTCAAAGGAGACAATAACAGTGATATTTTTGTCTATTTATTTTTATTTAAAATTTCAGCCAGTGCACACTTTCTGAGTGGCTATTATATTTCGATTGCAAAAAGCAGGGTGATTTGTTAAGAACTGGTTTCACTGCTATATACTTCTGTTACACACTGCAATTGGTATATATATATTTTTTCAACAAATCATTTGCTTTTCATATTGGACATTCCGTTAATCAACTTTTGGAAAATTCAACAACAAACCCCTGAATAAAATTATCTTGAGGATGTTACATGTACCTCAGAAAGATTAAGTAAAATGGTGAAGAAAGGAGATGACAATCATCATAGCCTTTGAGTGGTGCTGTTTTCCAACCAAGTTTTCAGTATATTCTTATTCTACTTTACCTGGATAAATAAAGTCTTTCATAAACAAACAAACAAAATAACAGTGGGAACAAAACCACCTTTCTAAGCTGTCCCTCTGCTCTGAGCTTTTTGGTCCTTTTCTGAGTACTCCTAGCATGTCTACACTGCAACACAGAAGGTTGTATATCATTTCAGAAATGCCATCATGAGATTTTGAGGAGTCTGTTGAACCTTCTGAATGGCTTTAAGGGCATAACTCCATGACACACTCCAGAGGCTGTGGTCAAATTAGATGGTCCTGAAGGGCACAGCATAGGTTTCCTCTGCTCAGATTCATCTTCCCTGCTTTTAGCCAGCCAATCACCTATTTTGATGGCAATATGGTTCTTTGACATACTGTTTCTTCTCAGAAAGCATCTTCAGACATTAGCAAGCCTAATATCCAGTTTATCCATCACTTCCCCTGACCACCATTATTGCCTTTAAAAGTAATGCTGTCCATAAAAATTACATTTTATCAGTTCTCTTCTAAATTTTCATAATTTCCTTCAATTTCATAATTTAATGCATACTTATTAAGGCTACAATATGTCAGGTATTATTGTGGTGGCTGTCAAACAGCAGTGAGTTAAAAAAATGTTTTGCCCTCCTTTAACAGACAAAGCACTGTGGGAAATGAGACAGTAGACAAGTAGCACATATATTAATAAGCAATTTGCAGTAAAATTAATTGGAACAAAGAGGAGGGCTTGATTGTTGTACAATATTGAAGACAATGATCAAGAACTCCTTTGTGGAGAAGGAAATATTTAAGCAAACATCTGAAGAAGAATAATTAGGCAATTATAAAACAGCTGTTGTTTTTCTACTCCCTCCATTGTAAAATAAATGTATAAATAACCAAATAAATAAGTAAACTAGGTTCTTTGTCCCTATATTGGCTTGATGATGAGTTTTATTCAATGACATGAGCAGAAATGACATATATTATTTATTAGCCAGAGCCTTTAAGGTACAATTAATGTTCTTCCAAGTTTCTTTTATAGTAACAACCAAAAGCCATGCATTAGGATGGAAATGTCAAAAACAGAGTTATCTGGACCACTGGGTGAAGCAGTGTTGAGAGTCTACGTGTCTTCTGAAGTGACTTACAGTTCAGGATTTAAGTTGGTTTTCCTCCATCCTAAATTAATCTCATTCAATTTTCACTAGCCTTGGAAATGGAACCCAACTGTCAATTTTTTAAATATAAGAAACAAGCAGCTGGAGACTCAAAGTCAAGTGTGCAGCCAGGAATGTGCTGAGACCACCAGTGGAGCAGTCAGATGACAGCACTCGGCCAAGCACTGGGCACCGAACGCTCCACTGAGAGACACTGCCAATGTTGCCATCCCTGGGCACTGGAAACCACCAACAGCATCAAGGCCACCACTCCCCAGGAGGCCCTTTCCCTACTTTGTTCCTTTCAAAACCTGTTTTTACCATTGCTCGTATGCTCTGGATAGCCATTCTTCTAAGGACAGTACATTCTATTGCCAGATGAGTTTATTCACTTCATTTTTGCCTTGCTACCTAAAGCAATTATCTTCTCGCTTATTCACTCTGCTGATGCTGCCTTGTAGCTGAGATCTCAGTGCTTCTTAATAGGGGAATATCATGAACATTTCACACAACTTAACTCTGATAGACTTAATAGTCCTGACCAGTCCTTTTTCCACTTGCATTTATTTTCCTGCCAAAAATTAAATGTTATTATGCCAGGGGTCTAACACTCAATGTATAGGTACTTTCACTCTTTACTTTCCATGGATTTAATCCATTCTTTTGATTCCAAACTAACACCTGGTTTATATCACCCAATCTGTATTTCTAGTCCTAACTCCTTTACTGAGCTTCACAATTATACATGCAAACTGCTATTAAATATTTCTAACTAGATGTATTGCAATACCTTTCCTTGGTTCATTGGATCATTTTGTTTTTTATTGTGTATATTTGTAGTACATGAAGTTTATATTCATTTTAGGAAGTAGATATGTGTATATAACACATCTTGGTTCTTCTTAATGCCCTTCTCCCCAACCACTTCTGTATCTAAATTCTTTTTCCCAATCTTTATTATTATTGCTATTGTTTTTAGTTGATGTTTATGGCATATAATGTTCACATTCATTCTGGAAATTTTATACGTGCACATAACATGCCATAATTCCTTCTACTTCCCCTTTCTCACCCCAGCTCCTCACCCTTGGTCTCAGTTATACTTCCCACTTATGAAAGAACCATCTCCCTGTTTCTAACAATTATTTATTTTGCTCTTTATTTGTACTTAGCTTTACTCAAGTGAGAAATACCACACTGTAGTAAAGATTATGTGTCTGATTTACCTTAGTTAGCATTAGTTATTTAGTATACTCCAGGTATATCAATTTTTCTGCAAATGTCTGAAATTCATCCTTCAGTATGGCTAAGTAATATTCCATTATATACAGATATCACATTTTCTTTAGTTATCTGCTGCTGCACAAATTGGCTTCTTCCAAGATTTCTCTGCTATGAATTGTACTTTTATAAACATTGGTATGCAATTTCACAATCATATGATGCCTTTTGAGAACATAAGTAGAAGGGGAATAGCTGAGTCATATGGAGTTTCTAATTTCAGTTCTTTTAGAAATCTGCATACTGATTCCTATAATAGCTATATAAATTTGCATTCACACCAAAAATGTAGATGAATTCCTTCTTCACTGCAGTCCAGCTAGCATCTGATTACTTGCTGACTGTCGTTCTTTCCGGTATAAGATGAAATCTTGGCAGGGCTTTACTTTGACACTTAATAATGGCAAGAAATTTTGAATAATTTTATATTTTCTGGCATTTATACTTCCTCTGAGAATTTTCCATTCATTTACCAGTCTGGTTTTTTTTAAAATTGGGTCTTTTTATTTTGGAAAGGCATAATTGTTGAGTTCCTCATATATACTTGATATTAGCACTTCTGCCTAAGGAATGGCTGGCAAAGGCTCTCTCCCATTCTGTAAGTTATGTCTTCACTCTACTGATTGTTCCTTTGCTGTGCCAAAGATTTTTAGTTTCATATTATGTCATCTGTGCCTCTAATGGTTATTTCTTGTATCAGAAGTTTCAAAAGTGCACACATTAAATTCAACTAGTTGCATGCCCAAATGTGACATTCTATTTTGTGTGACTTACTGAATGACATCATTATTTATGCCAACTTCTCAACTTGTCCTGCTCATCGTATTTTAAAAGTTTTTATCTTACTCATTGACCAAATGAAATGAAACAAATCTCATATAATTTAATTTTATACCTTCTCTTGATTCTGTTCACTAATAACCATAGTACAGGATTTTGCTACAATATTTTAAATATTATTTTGGACATAATACCTGAAACATCATTTCTGCCTCTGTTCTTCAGTAACTTTTTTCCTACCTGCTCTTGTTTTAATTCAATTCTTGACATACTTCATCTAACACAATTGCCACGTTGATATAATTAAGAATGAAAAGCATAAAATTTCTCTTTGACATTTATAATGATTCATTGGCTCCTGTATTCAGAGACAAACCCATGTCCCATATTCTCTCATTATATTGTAAAAACAGTGCAGTTGCCTGTACCCTTGCTGTGGTTTTGACATTCTATGGCTCAGTGCACAGGATAAACAACAAAAAATCCAATCCCCCAAGTTTAGTTTCTTTTATATAAATATGTTCAAAATAAAAAAATTCAAATTTTACAGTTTTTGCCCCATTGAGCTTCATTTCAGTGACACTGAAGATCCAATAGAAGCCTGGATTGCAATTTAAAGACCAGGATTTTACCTAAGTTCTTTGGGCCAAGGACATGTATTACAGACCAGCTGCTTCTCCACCTTCCCTTTTCAGGGTCCAAAGAAATACCACATCAATGTTTGGGTCCTTCAAAACTTTCCTTAAACATTTATAAGGAAGGCATTTCCATGACATGGAGTACCTCAAGAAATTAATGATGACCAAACGAGCATTACAAAAAATTCACAAGGATATCCTAGAAAGGTATCCTACAATTAAGCCAACAGTGCTAAATGTCAAAAAGAATGAACACATCTGGCAGTATAAATAGCTAAGCAAGTAAAAAAAAACAGGCAAATTAACAAGAAAATAATGCAATGACAATAGTAAGTCAATACTTCTCAGTAGTAACTTTCTGATTATTACTGTGTGAATGATATCATTTCCCCAATCAAAATAAACAGAATGTAATGGATAAAAAATTTAATGATATTAAGTATAAATGAAGCACATTTAATTAAAAAATAAACATAATTCCAAAATCAAAGGATAGAAAGCAGTATCCCATGCAATATGAACACAGGAAAAAAATTATAAAGATGTAACACAATCCTCAATAAATACCATTATCATACCTCACTGAACTATAGAAATATTTCTAAAATTCATCTGGGCCCAGAGGACACATAGAATAGCAAAAGCAATCCTGAGCAACAACTGCAAGGCAGGAGGCATCACAATCCCTGACTGAAAATTATAGTACAAAGCTACAGTGATAAAATGAGCCTGGCTCTGGCAACAAAGACCTAAAGATCAGTGGAACAGATAAGCAGATGAAGACATAAAAAACACGCTTAACCATGGTACCTTTGACAAATGGGCCATATGTACTCACTGGAAAAAAATAGCCTCTTTAATAAATGGTGCTGGGAAAATTGGCTCTGTATATCTCAAAGACTAAAACTGGACCCATGTATGTCACAATACACAAAAGTTCAAATGATAAAAGATCTAAATATTAAAAAAGAATCATTAGATTTACTGGTAGAGAAAGTAGGTAGAAAATTTAAAAACATAGGGGCAGGTAGAGAGTTTATAAACAAAAGCCAGACTGTATGGAAAATACTTCAAAGGATCAACAGCTGGATCTCCTCTTATTAAAAAGCTTTTTCACAGTGAAAACAATAACAAAGTTAAAAGACAACCCATAAATTAGTAAAGAATTTAGCTAATTGTCTGTCAGACTAACAACTTACATCTTGAGCATACCATCTACACAAATGACTGTACTAGAACATACAAAGAATTGGAAAAAATCAGGACTCAACTTCAAAGACCCAATCAAGAAATGATGGTGTAAAATGAATGCACATTTCTTGAATGAAGGAATACAAATGACAAATAAATTCATGAAAAAATGTTCAACACCACTGGCTATTTGAGAGATGAAAACTGGAACAACGCTGAGATTCCATCTCACCCCAGGAGAATGGCTATAATCAAGAAGTCAACCAATAACAAATGCTAGAGGGACTGTAGGGAAAAGGAACCCCTCTCCAGGGAAAATGGGAGTGTAGACTAGCACAACCACTATAATTAGAGCTTTCATTCTACCCAGCTATCTTTGGGTAATTTTCCCAGAAAAATTAAAGGCATCATACCCTAGAGATAATGTACCTCCATATCTGTGGTAGCACAGTTTGCAGCAGTTAATTATTAAAAACAACCCAAATGCTCATCAATCCAGTAACAGATAAAGAAAAGAGAGATATGGTATTTTTATACAATGGACCACTCCTTAGTCATGAAGAAGGATAATCTTGAAACTTTTATAGGTAAATGGATGCAGCTTGAGAGTATCTTCATAAAGGAAATAAATCAGACTCACTCGTATACACATAGCATTTCCTGGTGTGAAAAACTGAAAGAGTAGACAAGGTCTAAAATGTACAATGGATTTTGAAATGGAAAGAAATGGTTCTCAAGGAAAAAGGAACTATGATGAGTGAAAGAAAAAAAATAGAGAAAAAGGAAAAACATCCCAGTCAGTTATACTATTAGTTTCTCTTATTTCTTTAAAAAGGAAGGCTTGTGCTAATATCTGTTGGAGAAATTTTTATGCTCATGTCTTGTACCCATATCAAATATTTTAAAGATAGCAGCATATAATGCATTAACTATTGTATTTCTTCTATTACTTTGTTATGAAATTTTATCTTTTTTTTTCCATAAAATGTAAAAGGCAAGAGTAGCTATGATAATTTCAGACACAATGGGTTCTAAGCTAAGGCTCTTCAGAGGAGACAAAGTTTATCATGTATCAGTTAAGGGAATAATTAAATATGGAAGAGATAAAAATTATAAACATACACACTAAATACCTGCATACCTAACTTCATAAAAGAAATACTAATGGAAATAAAAATTAGATAAGACATTAATACAGTTGTAATGTGGAACTCAGTACTGCACTGTCATAAATGGACAGATCAACTGGAAGAAAAAATCCAAGCAAATAACAAGTAGATCAATCTGTTAAGAAAATAAATTTGATGGATATTTATAGAGCATTCTATCCATAAACAACAGAATAAATTTCTTCTCAGTATCACATGGAAGTTTCTCCAATGTACACTACATTCTGGCCAATAAACGTACTTAAGTAAATGCAAAACAAAACAAAAAAAATCCCATGTATCTTATCAGATCATAGTGCAGTGAAACTAGAAATAAATGGTGTCTCAGTTACTCTTCTCTCATTGCTGGTACAAATGCCCCACACTCAAAATTAAGGAAGGAAATGTTTACTTAGCTCATAGTGAAGGTTTCAGTCCATACTCAGCTGACTCCAAGGCAGAGTGCCACATGGCTGACACTAACCTTTCATGGTAGTGTCAAAAAGCAAACAACAAGCTGAAGGGAGAAGCATCAACTTATCCTCTCTCTGGTCCTTATACTATAATGCAAATTACCCATCCCAGGGCCATGGCGTAGCACTCACACCCGTAATCCCAGAATCGAATCAAGAACCAATCACAAACTGCAGAAGCTGCCCTATGACTGCATGAGCCTTTGTGGGCAATCCAACTAGATACAAACCATAACAAATAGCAAAAGAATCTACAGAAATTATGCAAGTACTTGGAAATTAAACAGTGGAATCTTGAATAATCAGTGGGTCACACATGAAGTTGAAGAAAAAACGAAACAGATCTTACAATCAAATTATAATATCAATACAGAGACTAGGATTTAGCTCAATGACACAGTGCCTGTCTGGCAAGCACAAAGTTCTAAGTTTGATTACCAGCATAAAAATATAATATATATATATAATATAAAAATATTATATATATATTATATAAAATATTATATATAGGCACAGGCATCCAAAACCAAAAGGTAATAGGTGGAATAAAGAGCAGAGGAAAATGTCTGATACTGGATCTGTTAGTGTTTTTGGGAAACAAACAAAAACAACAACAAAATTGTTTCATCTGGAGAAGAATGAATACAGGAAAAGCAAAGATACGACTTAAGGGATAGCACAGGGCTAGGTCACCATTGTTGGTCCAGTATTTGGAGTTTTTATTATATTCTGAAAGTTACAGGAAACCAAACATGTCTTTTAAAAAGATAATAATCATTAACTTTATGGGAATTAGTGACTATGTTGGTGGAGAGAGAGAGAGAGCACACCAGAAAGAAGAGTTCTATGATACTTGTCCATCTAGGTTTGGGCTTATGAAGTAGTTGAATAAGAAGGAAGACACACATACGGGTGAAAAGGAAATGGAAAATTTGCAGTTAATTAGCTGATATTTAACTTGGGCAAATGGAAGACTGACATTAACAATAAATGGCAGTGGAACACAGAAGTAGCTCTTGGTAGGTATGGAGCTAGCTAGCTCTTGGTAGGTATTGGGGGAAGCAGTAGGATTTCTGCAAGGATCTGTGGATACTTCTGACATCTTCATGGAGATATCTATTGCCCTACTGAAGTCACAGTCAGGGGAAATGTGAGAATCAGCAGAATTTAGATAGTATTTAGAGCCAAAGGAATGGAAGAAATCATCTAGTACATCAATGTAGAGCAGGAAGCTGAGATTTGAGGCACTCAATCACAAAAGACATATTAATGCTTTGAAACTCATTGTGGTTTAATTATATTTTTCAAGCACATCTTGGATTCCTGTGGCTCCATATTCTCAGTTGTTCCCTCTTCAGTCTTCTCTCTGGTAATCTGAAATCCAGTAGGGTGTTGTTAAAAACGTGCTTGGACCAGGTCCCCTGTTTCTATTTTTTGTTAGAATGTAACCTTCAGTAATCACCAGGATTTGGACAGCAATCTCCAGGAGGTTGAGGTACTTAAGTCCTTTGAGCCCCCAATACAGTTATCCTCCAGTATGAATGAGAGATAAGTTTCAGGACCATACTCCATCCCTTGGAAACTAAAGTCTTCAGATACCTCAGTCCCTTACACAAAATGTCACACCACTGGCATACGACCTACCCACATATTGCTCTATCCTTTAATTCTTGACTATTTATAATACCTAATACAAGGTAAATGTATTCTACATAGAAGTTATGCTATATTGTTTGGAGAATAATGGAAATAAAATAAAATTTTCACATATACAGTGTGAGTTCAATGTTTTCCTTTTGCTCAGTATTTTTATAGTTGATTTTTCATTAATTTTATTGAGAAAAATAGCAATGAGACAGTTTAAAACCTGATTAATAGGACAATTTCAATAATTAATAATTTGCATATTGTATTCATAGTACAAGATGCAGACGTGATATTCTGTCCAAACACTATTAGGACAAATCTTTCTTTCTTCTCATTGAATTAAGAGAAACTAGCTATATATCTATCCCATTTTATATATACAGATATAAAATTATCCTTCATTTATATCCCCTATTTTTGTTTAGTTTTGTTGGAGATGGGTATTCCATTGCTATCTAAATATTATAGGTGTGTGAATTCATTAAAATAATCCAATATAGTCCAATAGTCCATAATAGTAGTGAGTTATCCATAGGACTGACAATGTCAGAAGTTGTTGGCCTGAGTCTTTTACAGCTCAGCATAATAATACAGCTTTACTTTTTATACCTTGTTTTTATACTTTTCTGCTGGATGAGTAAGACCAAGATAGCACAAGACCTATATAACAAGAAATGTAACTTTTGTATGTGACAAGGTCAGTCAAATCCCCTCAGGATTTATTTTGAAACCCTCTATAACAGTTTGTAGATCCTTTGTCACTGTCAGCCTTGTGGATGACTCATGGCTATTGCTTGACCAATTTGCTCTTTGTGAAAGCCTGAGAGAGTGTTTTCTCTTCATGTAACTCTCCTTAGGCACTCTATTTTGGCCCACAGTTGATTCATTATATGGATGCAGAACCTGACGATTGGGGGAGCTGATTGTACAGGGCTGTTTGCTATGCTAAATGGCCATTCAGAATCAGAAGTAACTTTAAAATTCCTGCATGTTGCCTATGAAACTAGTTAATCCCCTGTAACTCTATAATCACTTGTAAAAACACTTAAAAATATCATGGCTGTCGTTTGTCCTACTTGGAAGCTGAAAAGAAGTAACAAATACTAGCTCATGCTTAGCTTCCTTGGAAACCTGAAAATGCTCCACTCAGTTTATTTGTTCTGTCCACAAGTGTATACCTTTAATATTTTCCTGAACTCAGAAGTAGAACTGCATCAATGAAAAAGGAAATGGGAATAGGTACAATTAGATAGGACAATTCTTAAAAACCTAGAAAGAGAAGGTAGAAAAATCCATTTTCTCCAAGAAGTAACTCATTAACAAAATTGACTTGGGCTAAATCTCAGTCTATAAATTGGAATGCGGGCTCATTGGGGGTTTCTGGGACAAGAGATGTAAAATCTAAGTTTCTTTCACTTTTCGTCTGGTGCTCTAAAATAAAAGCATTTTAAAGTTAATGGATTGGCTTTTTATCTTGCCCATCCTGTATACCTAACCCAATCCCATGACAGCCAAAAAATACTGGATAATGAGTATCAAAACACAATTAGATAAAAGAAATACTGGTTGCAGTATTCCACAGCAAGGTGAGGTTACACAGTTCCCTATAACCAATTATGTATTTTTCACAAGACTAGAAGAAAAGAAGTCACCAGGTCCAAATATTTAAAAAAAATGATTAAAACATAGAAGTATTACCCATCCTGATATGATCCATGAAGCATAAATAAAATTATTTCTCGTTAAGATAAAAAGTATTCTAAATTGAAAAAAAAAAAAAAACAGATAAAACAAGAGAACCTCTGATGTGGAGAGATGGATGTCTGTTTATTCTTACATGCTGTCCTCACGACAAGCTGTTGTAAATTTGACCAGAGGCAAAAGGGTGGTAGATGTTTCCACAGGTGTGTTGCACTGGATTTAGTCCTCAGATATCTTTGCACATCTCTGAAATTCAGAAATAGTAATCAGGATCATCCCTGCAAGTGACATAGTATCTCGGCATCCAAGCCCTGGGCATGAGTTCACCGGAACACACTTGTGCTGGGGGCCTTGGCTCCAGGCCAGAATCTCTCCCCCAGAGCACTGATTGCATCCCACTTCCTGGCAGCTCCAAGGAGCCCAGTTGTGCCACTACTGATTTTCCACAACTCTGCTGCTGTCTTGCCACATTAATTTCGGGCAGAAGTTGATGTTCTTGTTCATCATGGCCAAGCTAAATCCTTAGTGCGTTGGAAGATGAGCTCTGGCTGAAGTCTGGAAAGCAGCTGAATATTTAACTTTAGATCACTTAGCAAAATGGAAGCTTAAGAAGATCAGAAAAACCAGTTTTATTGTCATCCCTAAGTGTGCTGCAAGTCTTTTCTCTGGAACATTACTACCTAAGCCACAAACTATGGGAAGTGAGAGAAATGACATTAGCCTATGTTTCAAATTTCTTCTTCCTCTATTTAATAAAAGCCATGACATAGAAGCATCTGCAATAAGCTCGCAGGACTTCATTGACATGTAATACACATTGGTGTTGAATATTGTATTTGCCCGAACATGGAGGATATTTTTAACCTTGAAGGGGTTATCCAAAACACTTGCTTCGGGCTAAGGAGATAGCTTGGTGATAAAGTGCCCGCCTGGCAAGCTCAAGGACTCAGATTTGATGCCCAGTGCCACATGCCATGCTGGCCCTGGATCTCCAGGTGCCAGCCCCAAAACTGGATGTGGTGGGGCGTGCCTGTAATCCCAGCGCTCGGAGGCTGAGACACAAGGATCACTGTGAATCTGGACTGCGTAGTGAGACCCTGTATCAAATAAATAAAATAAAATTAAAATTAAAAAAAGAATGCCCAGTGCTTAGCTATTAAAGAAGAGGGTGGGAGGCAGAGCAGTGTATCCGAGTCCAGCCTCCTCCAGTGTAAGGCATAGTTAGAGCACTCAGGGCTCACCTATCGACATGACTGTGATAGCAGAAAGTATGATTTACACAAATTCATGCTTTGTGAATACTAATTGAAATATTCTATGGGAAAGCACTTCAAATTTTTGCACTTACTAAAACTGGTATTTTTCAATACTTACCTTAATAATTGGGCTTTAGGTAAAAGCTGAGGCTATAAAATACCAGGGGGACTATTTTCTTCAATATCCAGAAAATATCTAAACAGACTAGTGAAAAGAATTGGATAGTGATGGACTGAGGGACATTATTATTTATGCATTTTGTGGGGAACTGAATGAAAAGAACCTAAGTTTTTCTCAGATGCTGAGGTTCACAGGAAGTGGGTGGGAGGAGGGCTGTTCACAGCCCAGTCTCAGCGACAAAATAATTCAAGACGATTCCTTAAACCTTGACCGTTTCCATCTCTGACGCAAATGTGATGAAACGTTTCACTCTTCCTTTGCTTTTTTGCTCTGACCAGGTGACAGTAACTTTCTGGGCAGGGGCACACCATCCAGGGAGAAAGCTCACACAACAGGCCCCGGGTAACAGCCTCTTGATCAGCTGGCTCGCTTCATTACGTTCCATCCCTAAATAGAATGCGAAGTGCCATTTTCTGCCTGGAACATAGCAACACAACATTTTTGTGGATTCGGTGCAATGTATTCCATAAAATGGAGGCTAAGTAGATTACTCGAAGGACAACCTCCCACAGTGTGACAGTGGCTCTGACCTCCCTTGATGAGCTCGCATTGCCACTGACCCTATTCTCTATAACACCTATACCTATTAAATATGGATGAATAACTCCTAGAGCTTCCAACCAAATCTGAAATTGCTGCCTCTATACACAATAACTGCCGAGTGTTCCTTACTCCCTTTCTTCTATTAATAATACATTAAACCACAGTTATAAGAAGGAAACTCAGAGAAAAGAGGGAGAAAAAGATGATAATGATTTCTTGACAGACCTTGAATGAGAGCTTTTAGCGTAGCTTTAACGATGAGTGACACACCACCTTTACATGTGCAAGGCTCCCTAGTTCCCAATCTCTTCATACTTAATGGAGAAGTCCCACTAAAGGATGAAGCAAAAAATTTAATGAACCACCTACCCCAAATATTTAATTCAAAATATCTGATGTTGATTATGTATTTTCTTTGTGCTAAGTACTCTCGCTGTTGACATCTGCATAGAGAGAGGCTGAACAACTGTGTTCTGTGAATAGAACTCACGCTGTTCAAATTGGAATGTTTTATTAATCATAGTTCTAAAAGATATTGAACATTGAAGGGGGGAGATCAAGAAATAAATAATACATACTCTTGAAATGGTGCTGAGATGAGTGGCTGCTCTCTTTATAAATATTACAAACCTCACATAATCCCTTAGGTAAAGACATAGTATTCAACACACATAATGATGAACACAACAAAACAGCATTTTAATTTGAGGCAGAGTATCTTCAGTTATGGTTTGTTCATCCTGTTAAAGCATATTCCCTTGTGTCTAGTGAGCTAGGCAATTAGTTATCCCAAATAATGAATGATTATCCTGAGATGTAATAATTGACTCCCACTTGGTCATTATTGGTGATTAGATGATATCAGGTACGTGAAATAAGCCATACAAGAGACAGTTTGTGTATCATTTCAGCATCCTGTCTACTGCTTGCTGTATATCTAACCTTTCAGTCAAATTTATTTTGTGTATGTGTTTGTTCATAGATCTCTAATAATTTGCCCATGAAACAGAACCTGTTTCTGAAATTTTGGAGATATTTTATTAGGTTTATTTCTTAGTCAGAATGATCATGGCATAAATTAACACTTAAATTAATTTGGCAATTAATTTTGCAAATGATATCAGTGACGAACTAGGAGAACATTTGATTTCTTCAGTTGTCATTGACAACTTGTTTTTTAAAATGGAAGAAAGGATTTTTAAAGGAGCTACGCATGTACCCATTAGGTCATTTGGACCAGCTTTGCCAGCATCACATCTACGCTAACTTCGGGGTCAATTATTAAGATCAGAGAACTGTAATGGGGTACCAAATGTCCCTAGAATTCCCTCTGCCTGGCAACTCTTAAATATCTGCCTGCTATTTTCACACTGATTACCCACTATTTCTATAGCTAATTATCTGCTGACATATTTCAAGCTTGTCTTTTCAAGTACAATGAAGCTGAAAACCATCTTACTTTTCACTATTCTCTGAATCTGGGGTAGTGCTTTTATACAATTCATTACATGATGGTAGATCCTCAGAAAAGTTCAGTTGATTGATGATTGATTGATTGATTTGTATTTGAAGGTCAAATCCATCTAAGGACAAGCATCATTTCTGTTTTTACTTATTCTCCGCAAAGACAGTGAAAAGCATATCTGATTCAATTATGCTCAAATAAAAATGTTATCGTACAGTGTTTCTCATTCCTGACCTTGCTCAGATTATAATAGCAAATAACCTTATAAACTTCTCTTACAGAGTCACACTTATAGCAAGACAAATTTTTGGGCTTTTTGCTAAACAATTCCAGCACCTACTGTAATTGAGTCACTAGATGCAAATATATAAGAAAAGGCATTGATCTTATTTGGAGAAAATAGATACAGATACATGACAGAATGAAACACAGATACCAAGTAAGAATGAAACAAGTTTGAAACTCAATAGACTTGTTATGTGAAATTTAGGATTATTGAATAACTTGTAAAACACACAAAGCTTCCTAAGTGCAAAATTTAAGTTTTTATTTTCTATTATATTCTAGTTCTCAGCAAGTTTTATAAATAAAATCATATTATTGGAAATTTATCCAAAAGGGTTCTCTCTAGTATTTTGTTTTTTGTTCTACCACCAGTAATTGACTCTGATAGCCAACCTATATGGCATTAATAGATTTATATACAGATTTTTCTTCTCATTGTGTGGCTGATAAAGGAAGGATACTGACAAGCAAAAGTTCTTTTAAAAATTGTTTAGCTGTTTTATTGAATGAATAAGATGTGTAGTATTGAAAGAAGTCGATTGAGAACTTTAATAGTATTCTACCTATTGTACACCTTCCAATACACTATTTTCAAATAAATCGGGAGTTCTACAAAAGTCAAAATACAGAAATATTGGCAAAGACATATATTGATATAGACATATAAAATACAGACATATATTGAATGAGTAGCTAAATTGATGAATATCTCCTTTTTTGTTTATTAGAAGCAACAAAACAATGGACTTGAAAGAGTTCCAAAAATCAAGCTTTGTTTAACTTGCTGCTAAAGGCTTGTTTACTTCCCGAGGCATGGGTGAGAGGCCTGGGTATTTTCTTGAGAACAGTCATGAGTCAGTGTTTAGCTGTTTCTGGACTTACTTCAAAGCACTTTAGACTGAGTGTTCTGTGTGGTTTGATTGACGTTGTTCTCCTATCTCACATGTAAATGTGCATTTGTGATCTCAGGAAAGTGTACTCTTCCCAGGTCATTGGCCACATAGACCAGAGCAGCACAAACTATTCTCCAGAAGGTTCTCTGCATGTCAGCTGATAGACCTGTATGGAGACGACTGTCAACTCAACAAATCTCCAGGTTTTCTGTTCTTATATAAACTGAGCCCTTTGGGATCAGAAAAATCATCCTCAATTCTTGTCTTCAAGTCTTCTTGAACTGCGCTAGGTGGGGCCTCGTGTAGTGTACATTTTGAGTTTTTCCTTGTGTGGGAACTGCTCTGAGGACACAAGTGATCTGGGCTGGCCACTGTGCTCCTTATGGCTGTGCACAGTGGCGCATTACTTGCTGCAGCTTCACACAGTGTGCACAGCCTCTCCCGCCTCACAGAATTCTTTTATATCTCCAGGAAAATTTTCACTAGTTTTCAGGCACCAGTGAGAACAAAGAATGGAATCCAGAACTAGTTTGGAATCTACACTATCCAGGAGACTTCAAACAAATCCAGACCAGTAGCCTTCTGACTATGGCAGTGTGCTTAATGTGTTGGTTTCAAGCAAGTTAGAAAGCCAAGCACCTCAGCTTACTCAGCAATGAAACGACGCTGTTAGAGGACTATCATGAGCACCGCATGACTTCGTCTATGGTAATGGTCAAGAACACTCCTGGTTCAGTAGGTAGAATTCAACACAACTAAATTAATGTGAGTTTTACGGCTACTAAGAGCCTGGTGTGGTATCAGAGGCCCACCATATCAGTATTGAGAAAGAGACAGATATCCTTCAAGCCCTAAGACTAGCTTGACAAGTCTCTGTTCCAATAAGCTACATTGCTGACCTCTCTAATGTCATCCACTGTACCCCACCTCCATCCTGAAGCCTTTCTTGACCTCAGTTGTCCTTGAAATCTGTAACATTTTCATGCTCACACACGAGATAGGCTAAACCTGTTAAAGCAGAGTCTTAAGGTCTGTGTGTGTGTGTGTGTGTGTATGTGTGTGTGTGTGTGTGTGTGTGTGTGTCTGTACACGTGTGCATGTACAAGGTGCTGGAGTGTGTATCATCTCTCCTAACTAACAAGAATGGACAGACCAAATGCAGGATGAGACAGCACAGTTTACCTATAATTGCACCATGTCAAGCTCCTTGCCATAAAACTTACACTTAGCAATCCCTGGAGGGGTTCTATAAATGCTGTATAAAGGCAATAAAGATTCAATAACAATGGCTAAACCCAGTTTATGGAAATATCTGTGTATACTTTTCTAACTCAAGCAAAACTACATATTTAACAAGCTAAAAATTAATGCTGGAATTGTGCAGGGATGTTCCTTTCATTGTTAAAGCACTGAAGAGGCTTTCAAACTACATTACTTCATGCTATTTTAATATATTATTTCTCCTTCTCCTAACTAAATGTTATGTTCAGAACCAAGACTGTAAATATAAAGGAAATGAGTGCATGTGAATGGGAATGGAAAACTGCTCCACTCTAACTGCGAACTTCGGGAAGGGCTGCTAAGGCTCAGCAGCACCAGCTCCCTTCTGCCCTTGTGCCTTCGCAGATATTTAGGGATCCACAAGGCTTACTGAATAGTTGCAGAATGAGACAGGCTGGAGTTCAAGCTTCGGTTCTGTTACACACAAGTAAATGATAGGCTATTCTGACACTTCAAATGACAACATGAAGACAACAATAATTAATACATTATTTTCAAGAACTGTGGGAATTAACAAATGGATAGAACAGACCATAAGGTGTTCTTCTCTATGGCAGGCACTATTGTACCTTTCTGCTTCATATCCTTGGCACTGTGTGGGAGTCTGCATGTCCCAAGTCCTAAAGGAAAAGGCAGGAGGAAGTCTGTCACCACTACAACTGGAGTTCATTGTTCTCCTACAGGAACTTCAAGCTGTTGGATGATGACATCCCCCACAGGACTTTCAGACACTGTGCAAAGCAAAGAAATGCCCTCTTGTCCAGAATTACTAGTCTGACTTAAGGTTCACATTTTTTAGGGAAGGGTCTCACTAGTAGATTGGAGTCGTAGTGATCCTCCTGTTTACAGCATCCCAAGAGCTGGGATTATAGGTGCGTGCCACCACACTCAGTCTCACCATGCCCTGGGGATGGGACCAGCAAGGCAGTCCCGAGGATTGAACCCCAGGCCCCTGAGCCTGCTTGCAGGAGCTTTAATCTACTGCGCTGTTTGGCCGGCCCTTAAGTCTCATGTCTTAAGGCAGCTAGTTTTCAAGTTCGTGTTAGGTATGTGTATGTTTCCTTAGTTATTAAGGTTTTTAGTTTTCAGGTGCTTTCACGTTTCATATTTCCCTGAAATTATTTCTAAATTGGTGTTAAAAGCACAATGCAAATGAACCTAGATACAAGAGAAAAGTTCACTAGCAAGGCAATGGGAACCAAATGGGTTTACTTTTTAAATTTTTTTTATTTTATGAAAAATAAAATATTTTCATTATGAAATTATAAGACAATAACAATAGTTAGCATATTATGTATCATTATCTTCAAAGTAGCTACTCTGCACAGGGAGAAAAGAAGAAAGGGAAAGAAACTCATGTATATATATACAAAATAGCTGAGATAGTTGAACTACTAACTTTTATTAATTGTTAGTACTTACGCTGTTCGATCAATTTTGCATGTTTGTACATGGTAATCTCAGCAACTACCTTGGAAATAACAATATGAAATAGAATTACCATTATTAATCAATTAATTAATTTCATATTATCTAGTTTTGAAATTCTGTGTTGTTTTTATTCGGGGTTTGTCTCCTTAGAAAAAATAAAGCAAAAGAGTCCTTGTTATTTGTGGCTGAGGTTCTACAGAAGAGTTGCTTCTACTGGGAAAATTATAGTGGCTATTGCCAAGGTATTTACACCTGCTGACACCAGGCTACCTACGTATGCCTCCTCATGAGAGAAGGTACCCAGGTGGGTCAGATCTGTGTCCTCATCATTGTTGTCTTTAAATGCTGCATGGAGATTTCACGTCTGCATCTTGTCCTCTGAATAACTACTACGAAGACAATAATATGCAATGTACTAATTATTGTAGCAGTCCTACTAACCTGTTTTGAAACTGTCTCATTGCTATTTTATCTTTTTTTTCTCGTTAAAGTGCATAAAAATTGATAAATAAGTAAATACTGCATGCTTTATCCCACTTCTTCTGTCATTGATTTGGTGGTATGTGTAGAAGAGTGTGTCAGGGTTGCTTTCAGACGGGAGTCAAGGCAAAGTTCTTTGCTCTCTAAAGTGCCACACCTAAGGAACCAGGTGTGGTGGTACATGCCTGTAATCCCAGCACTGAGGAGGTTGAGACCGGAGGAGAGCTAGAGTTCAAGACCAGTCTGGGGGCTACAAAAGTGAGTACAAGGCCAGCATGAGCTGCATAGTGAGAACTTGTTTCAAAAACAAAAAATTAAAGTGCCAGATCCTTGAGTGACACAGATCTACCTAAAGCCATGGCCCAATCCATCCTCTTGGGCATACATGTCTAGCTGGAGGGATCTGAATGGGTTCTAGAAGGAAGTAAAGCACTGTGCCTAGTTTACTTGCTCCATTTGTCTTGAAAGTCTGGACTTAGTCCTCCAGATTTTCCTAGCTACAAGTTCACTTCTGGATCTTTACTGTTCCTTTCTGATATCAGGTCATAAAAATACTATGTGTAACTCTGACCTGGAATATACATGAGTGGAGGGTCATGGATCTAGTTCACTTGTTGGATATGTCTGTGGTGAAGTTTTGTCCAGCAAGATTCCATTTTCTTCATTAGGTCTGACTGGGCAGAAACAGCAAGTAAAGTGTGTCTGTGAGCTGTGGTCAGTTTTTTATCTGACATATAAACTGCTTTGAATACCACTTTTCCATAAAGCAATTTTCTGTTTTTATTCTTAGTATATGAAAAAAGTCCACGATAGCTCTTAAAAGAGGATCTACATTGAACACCAAAATATTCCAAGCATAATGTATTTTGCTCTAAATGCATTTCTATTTTTCAATCCTCAAAACTGTCCAATGATGAGAACACTTTTAATGATGAGAACCTGATAGATGATGTATTAGGAAACTTGAATTTGGATAAAATTTGGATAAAAGCTATGCAATAAATGTATCCATTGTCACAGTAGAGTGGCACTAAGACACTTTTTTTGCAAAGCTGTCGTTACATGAAGATGATTTTTTCTTGTACTGACAGTATTTATGAAAGTTCTTTTTATGGTAGCTTCCAGAGTGTTCCTTGCTTCCACATACCCAGAAAACACAAGAGTATATAAATGCAACAGAAATGCACAGAAATAATGCAAATCCACCCACAGCCATCGCCATCACTTTGCAGTGGTTCTCGTGCTTTAACATGCACCAGAATCTCCTAGAGAATTTGTTACGACAGAATCCTGGGGGGTCCCATCCTTAGATGTGCTGGTTCAGATAGTTTGGGTGTGGCCCTGAAAAGTCCTATTTCTCACAAGTTCCCAACTGAATTTGATCTAATGAGAGTGAGACCACCTTTCATGACTCACTCCTGAGGAGACTAAGAGGAAAAGCAATCACAGGTATGACGCACTATTCACCATACTGTGTTCAAAGATCTTCAGAAAAGAAGAATACTTTCAAGCAACGACTTTTTATGTTTGTTTATGTTTTTATGTTTGTTTATGTAATACATGAGACCTGAACAGCACACATAGCAAAAGCTTACTTGGGGATTATCAATGGATGAAGCATTTTACATCTGCCTGGCCTGGAACTGTAAGTGTTTCTGTGAAGTTCTTTGTCTGGTGTCTCCACTGGCAGGCTGAGAAGAAACTCAGAGTGCATTGCAAAATGCGTATGTCTTCTGTTCTATTTCTTCTGTAAGTCCTAAATGGAAGTTTTCTACATTTGGACCTATTTGCAAGCCTGGGGCTCTTCCAGGAGTGAAAAGGAGGGGTGCGGGGATTAGGCAACTAGGTTCTCTGCCACTGAGTCCTCCCCCAGCACCCAGGAGCGCTTTCTTTGTCTCTTCTGTGGTTTGCAGAAGTGAAAGTGTGGGCAGAAAGCTATCCTGTGCCCAGTAGTCCATCCTATTTCCCTCAGGCTCTTGTCTTCTGACTGCAATTTGCACCTCACCCAGGTGTGAAAACCGTTCCCGGGGAGAGGAAGATGCAGGCCCCTCTGTCAGCAGCAGCAGGGTGAAGACACTGCCCTCCTTGTTACTGAGGAAGCTAGACTGTGGCTCGGCCTCTGATTTTGCTCAGACACTTGAACTATTCATACTCGATTAGACACATATGAAGGAAGGAAATTGGACTTTCTCAGGTTTCAGATGTATCAGCAGGGATGTACTACTGAAAATTAATTCCCTGACACAGACTGATGAAGCCAGCCGTTTCCTGAAATACTGAGACGTATTTTATATTTTTCATAACACATGATCACAATGTTTCCCTAATTCAAAATGCTGATTTTTCTACAATGAGACCCCAAACCTTCCACTTTCATAAACAACTTTTTTGTTAATCAAAATGTCAAGAAATTGGTCAGTGTATGCAGCAATGAAAATAATCTAATAAAAATCTTCATATTTTATAAAGTGTGCAGAGTGTCATTTAGCTATGAAATGCAAGATAAACTACTACAACATTTGATCTAGGGTTTAGCTATATTTATAAATTAAAGTTATCTTCTTTAGTGATTTTATTTATCACTATAGTCTACTTTTTGTTGTAATGTATCTCTTTCTTCTGATTCTTTTGAATATTAGCTTGAGCATTCCTAAGCATTCGAGATTCATTCCTGATACAAAGGCAGATACTTGGGTACATTTTATATATGATTTTATATGTTTTATTTTAATTTATTATACTAGCATGTCATGCAAGGCCTCTGATGTTAAGTCTTAAGTATCACTTTTAATCCATAATTCCTAGAGAATGCCCCTTTGTCATTCTGATCTTTTGCCCACTTAGTTAAAAAGCTGTACTTGCTGCTTTATCTCAAATGGTTGTTTGGGTGAAGAAATAGCTGATATGTTAGAAAACTTCAACATCTATGAAATATGCAAACCTGTAATTCTGTTGTTACTAAGTAATTATACTAACCCACGTTTTATTTTAAAACAGAAGCAATCATCCAATCAAGATGATTAAAATGTGTAACAAGGATTGCATTCAGAGGATGCTCGATATATTGACTCAAAGATAAGACAGCAAGATTTAATGAGAGCTGGCAGGACACTCCTGACTATATGTTGAAGGCAAATAATTGGGATCTCTCTATGCTGGGAACACCTGACCTCAGTGCATCTTTCCAGAAACTAAGAAACACATTGAAGTGAAAAAGCAAAATCAGAGAATCAACAAGATACAGAGGTAGGTTACAGACATCTTAGAAGTGTATCGAGAACAGCTTCACTGCAGCTCCAGCAGAAAGGAGACTCTCAAACTCACACTTTTCCCCCCTAAGGACCCATTCTAACAGGGGATACTGTAAGCTCCTTTATGTATCTGTAGTGAGATTGGCTGGGCAGCTCAAAATCTTTTCTGTACTTCCTCTAAGAGATTTGTTTAAAACCCAGAAAGTGGTGTAACCAGAGAGGTTTATGTTTCTGGAAGCAGTTTCCACTACAGATAAATTTCATTATTAAGAATAAAACCAGAAGTATAAATAAATTCCGAAGGGAAGGAAGCTATAGTGTATTGGAAAAATGGAGGTAAGTATGCCGGGTATGCTCATTGGTGGATGAGATCTGGTGAGCAACTGTGTGTTGAAAATAATCCAGGAGCAAAGGGAGGAAGCAACTAATGTCCACTGACCTGATTCGGCTACATTACCTGTGTGTTGGAAGGACCTGGGAGATAACCAGTAAAAGGGGAATTAGTACATGGAATTCATATAAAATATCATCTTTTAAAATATTTTCGGAATATAATGCACCTATTCGTTTGTTAGAATATAAGAATTTGTCATACAATGGCTATTAAGGGTTTCCAAGTCAATTGTTTCTTCGAGCTTCAAGTTCCACTTGCCTCGCCCTTTGCATGTGCTGCTGAGAGGCATTTAGGTCTTCCTCTTTCTTCTGCATGAAGGAATAGTTCAGAAATTCAATTCATTTGGAAGTGATCTGACACTGACTAGTGTCCCTATTTTCCATTTGGTTTGTAAATCCAAAAATAAACATAAAGAGGTAGTAATAAGAATTTGAACTATAGTCAATCAAATATCAAATAAGTTTTCCTGAATTTGTCCTTCTGTGGTATGCTAGGCATGTGACACTGCAGTTGGATTCTATAGCAGTAGTGTAAGAACATATACATCTTGATCTCAAGGAATGGGTGCAATATTGATATTTTTGGCCAATATTATAAAATAAAAAGTGTGATATAGCATTTCATGCACATAGAGCTCATTGTAAGTTAGAAGCCTCTAATAGTGTAAGATCTACAAGAGTAGCCAGCAGAGGAGACTTCAGTTTAGAAATTACGGTGCTTACAAAATAAAAATCATTGTCTCTTCCTGAAGATAGGGTATAGAACTGTGTCATAATCTTGTTCTCTGATTCCTTATAAATCTTTAGTGGGGATTGGACAAAGAGTAAAGTAAAGGTAAAACATTGTTCAGTATGCAGGCATTTTTACATGAGGAAACTGAAAATGAGTTATTATTAACCCTATTCTGGAAAGAATCTGATTGCACCATTTTCACCATAGTGTCAGCTCTATCCTAAAGCAAAGATCTAAATCACGCATCATTTTTATGTGACTACACATCGAACAGTACAAAAAGAAAGGGCTGAGTTAACTTGACCTGGTAACTGATGTAGGTTTCTCTCCAAGGCTCCATATCCCTTGGAAATCTCATTTCCATGAGTTGGGACATTCTGAAATGGTGTTTTTTTTTTTCTGTGCTTTATTATTGAAAAGATCTTTTGTTCACTAGGTGTAAGAGTTGGGAAGAAAGTGCTTGAAAATATCATTGGTGTGAAAACTAAGACCTACTATTACTCTTTATTTCAATCTATGTGACATGTCAATGAAGTGCCATTAAGTACTATTTCTCAGAGAAGTGAGACATCATGCTTGGTCAGTGGATTAGGAAAGGTTTTACAGGGTGATTGGAATGTGAAAAGAAATCTAAAAGTAGATTAAGATTTCAATGCGAGAAGTGGTGGAGAAGGAGGACATTCCATCCACAACAGGGTACATGAGTGAAGATAAACAGGATGGAGTTGGACAGGAAAAGTTTGCAGCTGTATTTTCTAATATAATTTGTTTTGATGGCGGACAAGGATGGTAACCTTGGAATATAAGTGTCAGCCACATTTTGCAAAGCTTTAAATGCTAAGGTATGTTAAACTTTTGATAGACACTAGAAGAATTGCAAACTAGTTTATTCGAGTACAGTAATGTGCTTGAAGTTTATGTTAAAAAATGAATGTGGTTGTCATATGCAGTTATCTGGCATGCGTGTGTGTGTGTGTGTGTGTGTGTGTGTGTGTGTGTGTGTGTGTTAAAGGAGTCAAATAATGGACTATTAAAATAGCTCAAGGCAAAATACAATAAAAGCCAGAATTAATTAGATGGCAGTGACAGGGAAGGGAACAAGCAGATGAGATCAATACTGTGAAGGAAGAATTTTGCATGGCTTAGCACACATGAATTGGAATACAGTGATTACCTCTGGTGAAGGAAATGGAAAATAGAAGGGTAAGTAGATAGGATTTCAAAAATGCGTTCTGATGAGTTAGGAAAAACGTGAGCACTGTTACTGGAAGCTAGATCAGATGAAGGAGGAACTAATTGGGCTAAATGAATAATAGCAAACCTTTTAGAGATTTCAGTGAGACATCAGCCTGCTGAGGCATGTGTGCCATAGGTTCACCAACACTGGTCTATATGATGGATAGTTCGCTACTTGATGTTTTAGAAGCAAGAGTGTATTATTTGCATAGCCATATTTTAAAGTGATGAATCTTATGGCAATAATAGGATGGCTTGAAGGAGGTAAATGTTTCTAATAGTAGGTGGTTGCTCATTGTCAAAAGCTTCCAAAGGACTGTCCTGGAATGTCAGGATTAATAGGAAATCGTAAGGCACTAGCACCAATGGTGATAAGGTGTGACTGTATAATTAAACATGGCCATGTGCATTATGAACACATTTTGGGGGAGTGGAGTTTCTATACTTTAAATATTGGAGTCAGTTCTCATCCTAGACAGGAGCAATTTTCACTAACTCTTCTGGGAGGCACATGTAGCACACAGCTGCACACCAGGGGGAAGATTCTAGGTATTTTCACCAAGGGTCCCTCACAGTCAAAGGATAAAGACAAGAAAGACACATATTGATAAAGAAATTTTAATAACTGGAAGGAAAGGATAACACTTTTCAGCTTACAGAACTTGAGTACAATTACCTGACATCTATTTTTTAAGAAAGAGAAGGGAAATTTAATTGAATGCACAGTTAGACATCTATCAAAATGAATTTTCTTTAAAAACCTCATATAACAATATCCCATTTCTTTCTCAGCTTAATGATTTCTTACCAACAAAGCCTGTCAGTGTTTCCTAGAAGCAATATTGAAGTGACTTCTTGCTGGAAATTCAGAAAATGAACTTTTTCTGCTCCCAGAATCTCTCTCCTCATTAGGCTAGTTAGATATCCGCCCGGGGCTCCCAGCCCTTCTTCTTTCTGAAGGATGCTAAGCGTGGAGCAACTAATGGACACTTTAACTGTTAGGGGGCTTTAGATTCAATCCCTGGCAGCCTGGCAGCTCATTTGGAGCCCTTACCCTAGAGCCGCAATCATATGTACAAATACGGTGGTTAAATATGGGCTGGAAAGGAAATGGTATTTTTTTCCCCTCATGACTAACAGAGACATTTCTTACAAACAGGAAATAATTTGTGAAGGATTCCAACAAGCTGGGACCCTCACTCTTTCAAAAGACCTCTCCCACAAGACGGTCCCTCTAGCAGTTTGCTTCTTGCAAAGAACACAGGGGGAAGAAAACGTTTTCTTCAGTGGCAGCTTTGGGCATGCATGCTCCTCCTATGGGTCATTGTATCACTTAATTTCCCTTTAAAATACCACTTAATAACAGTTACTAATAGGATGAACTAAACAGGTCTCAAAATAGTTTGCATTTTAAATGAAGGAAAGTTGTAAGTACCTGTGAAGGTAAAACACATTTTCATGTGAATATGCATTATCTCAAATAGAGGTAATTAGTGCTTCCCCAGTTATGTTAAGTTTTTCTGATTTTCCTGTTAAACCTTTGTACTGTCTTATCCTGAGATCAACATCTATAAATTGGTCAGTAATTGCTCTCTGATTGTCCATGTCTCTTTTCTTACTCTACCAAATTGGAAGGCTTCTGTTTTTTCCCCCAATCATTTTTATTTCTTGTACTTTCTTGTTCTTCTATAACAAGCCAGTACAGAAGCTCTGATTTTACAATTCTTGATTTCATTTTTAATCTACAGGTTAAATTTAGTTTGGGAAAACATTGGCTTGATATTTCAGATGGTTTATATGTAATAATCCACAAATGTCTAGACATTCAAATGAGAGCAGGAAAAAAAGTCTATTCTTTAAATTTATTTAGCAATTCCAGACATAGATTTGGAGAATATGTCTTCCGTGGGCAACTGAAAGAGAAAGTTGTTCTAGTTCTATATATGTATCAAACTGGCAAGACTCAGATTGTCTTATCATTTTATATATAGGTCTTTTTAAAATATTTAAAGGTGCTCTTGCAAATTTGGCTGGAGTGGAGGTGTCGATGCATGATTTATCCAAACGCAACTGCCATTTCTGAGGAACAGGGGACGAATGGAAAGAGGAGCTGCCTTCCCAGGGTGTGGGAGCTCAGAATTCAATACTGATGGGATCATGTTTTTCAGAATATTACCTCATGATATCTTGAAGACTGTTGACTTTTTTTTTTACCTTGAAAAAACTATAATCGATTTTGTGTGGGGACTAAAAGGTTTGACGCTATAATATCCAGCTTCTGTGTCTCCCAAGTCTCTCTCAGAAGCAAAGCTTTTGCACCTGTAACAATCCATGCGCTGCTGTTCCAGCAGTAGCATGTCTCATTGTTAACTCTGATGGCATGACCTAACATAATGTGACACACACTAGAAAAAGTAATGTGACAAAGTGGATCAGGCAGTCAATGCTTCACATGAAAAATATGACATCTCATCTGAAACCAATCCTGCTTTTAGCAAAGATACTTCCTCAAAGGGCACATGACTTTTGTCCACATCCTTCAGGCTCCATGGTGCTATGAAGGCCACATAAAGGCCAAAGCCATTATGTGCACAGGAGTAATGCAGTATCTTGGCAGTGACAAAAGGCAATCTTTGAAAGGTGATGTGCCCCAGAAAGCAGCTTGAGAGGTGCAATTAGGTGGTGTGCATGTAGATGAGCTGTCTGTCTCCTACCCACATGGTCTCTGGGACTGACAGCTAAGGCACAGCAGACCAGTCAGGCTTTGAGCAGACTGGGGGGGAGCGCTTGCTGCTACAAAAGCATTAACCTACACTCCTAATACTCCTAACATGTCACTGGGCTTGGTCCAAGTTTATTTCCTCACTCAACTGATTTAGCCCATGCATATATTACATGTATCAGCCACAGAGCTGGTCAGGTCTATAAAAACCATTCCAGAATTTATAACAGAAGGAATCTTAGTATGGAAATGTATTTGCAAATTGTTAGACAAAATTATAGGGAATACTAGGGAGTGTTGGTGTTACCCAGAACTCAAAAGAGGCTGAAACCTCTAATTGTCACTCCCTTAGGACTAGAGAAGTAGAATTGTGACAATAAAATTAATCTCCTTACTTCAGCCCAAAGATGCTATTTGAACCCTAATATTTCCAGTGTTTATCATCTATATTTACCACAGAGAAGTAACAAGAATCTAACTGATAAGAGAGTGCAAAAAATACACTTTCTGGCCTCTCACTATCTGAAACATAGAGCAATGGAGAGTAGGTGAGCAGGAGGTATTATAGGGGCAAGCGTTTAGCATAATCTGCTACAGCCCCTGCAATGAGAGGTAGGCCCAACAAGGGTTTGGAAACCGTGGAACTTATGGCTTGAGTCACCAAAAGAATGTTGTGTGTGTGAGACATAGATAGCTCATACTGGTCACTGAGGGACAAAAGACAATTATGAATTTATTTTCAATCACTACAATATTTTAAAAGTAATGCTGACTACTTTCCTGCATACAAAATTAATGTCATGTTACTGTAATAAAAAATTTGGAAGAAGATTCAAGGCTGACCATATTGTTCTACTTTTGTTTCCACAATAGGTTAATAGAAATTACAGAAAAATATTAACATTTTCACACACACACACACACACACACACACACACAAAATTTTAAAAAGGGTACAAATCAGAAACTTTAAGGCAGTCCTGAAAGAGGAAGAGACAGTAATAAAGATAAATTTTTCTTTCATATCAAGTTGCAAAAAGAAAATCTAAGATTGGTGTTTAAGAATGGGAACATATTTTATTGGATGTTTTTGAACTATCACATCTTCTAAAACCATTTGTTGAATTATCAGTGGATAGATATACTTATTTACCAAATGTCCAACGTTGTGAATCCTGATGAAAGTTATTCTTTTTTGTTTGTTTGTTTTTGTTTTTTGTGGGGAGGATGTAAATGTTTAAGCATTTTAAAGAATGTATGAGTGAAAGCTAAGAAATATATATTTAGTGCCTTGGCAAAGATTCTTGCATGAGAATCTAAAAATTATCATTGTATCTCTATTATATGCCACTATCTAAGCATTTCTATTATCAGCTCAGAGTATTTCTTAGAGTCCCAGACCCAAAAGAAATATAGGACATGATGTCCTTCAGAGAGTGGGAAAAAGGGGTTTCCGGGAGTGAAGTAACACTGGATATTTCAGAAATCATTTTTCATCTAGTAAGTGTTTTATGAAGATGGGAATTTGAAGTTTATTTCATCTTTCAATTGATTTATAAATTTACTATCATGGTGCAAATGAATAGAAATATACAATCTTTTCTTTTTCTTTCTATATAAATTCTTCTCTGCTAGGACCACAGCATGGGCCAAATAGCTAAATTTCACTCTAATTTCTAGTAGACTTTTAGTTAATAATCTAAATTCCAGAATCATTAACACCCAGCATTCACTGTGCATTTTTGCACTCGTATTTGTTTAATAAAGTATGCTATGCAGCCACCTTCTTTACTCAAAAGCACAGAATAAGTATTAAAAATCATTTTGAAGATACAGGATTCCCATCTTACAACAGTGTCACAATTTTAAGCAAAGCAACTTATCAATGATTAAGTAGCATGTAAAGTGATGGATGTGGAATTTAACTCTCATCTGTATATTTCTAAAGATTATGCTTTTCATTTGTTTTTTTTTAAGTTTATTTTTCACCATATTGCATATCATTAATATAGGTAAGTACATAGAAGAGAGAATAGTTAAAGAAATATTCAGAATCAGGAAATCCCATAGCAATTAGAAGAACTATAGTTTCCCTGGAGTGTAGAGCGGACGCATAGCTGTGGTACAAATGAAACAATGATAGTAAAGATATTATATTCTCAGCTATAATCCTCCAAACAGAATTATCTATGCTTGCATTTGTAGGAGTTGAGTTCCATTAAATTGACTGATTTTTGTAATCCAGCAGTGTGTTCTGGATAGCTTAGAGTGGATGAAATTTTAGAAATGATGAGGGAAAAAAGACATGATAAAGCAAGTTTGGAATATTTGTGACTAGAAGTAAGTGGTGTGTGGAATAAAATTAACTTTGATTTAAGGAAACTTTTGAGGATATAGCTAAGCATGATGCATTTATTTATATATTTCTGGCTTTAAAATGTGTTATTCTATCTTATTAAACTAAATAACAAGTAGGTAGTTTCTTCAATGTAAAATAAAATTATAAGATTAATTTTAGAAGTACTGATAATGAGAAGATTACAGATCACCCGGGAGATTATTTCTAATAAGAATTTCAGATTAGACCCATCAGATAACTGGGGGTGGTATAGTAGAAGATTCTAAATGGAAGTGATAATTGTATTTGGTGTATAGTAATTGCTCAGATATTAATTAAACTGCACTGGATTGTGTCAAAGTCAATTCAACTGAATAGGGTCATCAAACGCAATGGAAAAGAAGTAGTCAAATAACTGGAAGAGTCTCACCACAGTGGAGTCCCAGAGTTACAGAGACTCTGGAAGAGCTAGAAGGAATCACTTGGGGCAGAGAAGAAAGACTCTGGAAGTGGGAATTCAGTGGCCAGTACAGGAGCTGGGGCCCTGAGAACGCTGGAATAGGTGGGAGGTGAAGACGAAAGAAGCAAGTCTATGATTCTGTCAAAGACATAAGAGAACACAACGCCGTATTAACCATGCTTACTAAATATCTACTATGGTAAAGACGGCAAGCATCACATTAGGACTCTTGTATGTGTGTGTGTTTGCAGTTTCCCAGAGAGAAGTGTGCCAAGTGCTGCAGCAGTAATGAAATTTATAACACTCACCCATGAGAAGCCGGCGCTCTTCTAAGTGACATAAGACAATTAACACAATATGAAAGGGAAAGTGTCCTAAGCATGGACAATTCTGCCTTTTGCCCAATCACGTTTTCCTTCTAGTGACAGATCTTGCTTTCTTATCAGTTTCTGGTGAATAAATAAGACCACAAGATCAACTTTATTTTCTGGACTTTTAGCTGTAGGAGGTCAGGGATGAAAGCTGTCTTGTTCTTTGTTTCCTGACAACATGGATTCAAGAAGGACCACGTGGTTTCCCTGTAATGTATTTTAATGAATTAAATGGATACATTAATTTTAATGAATTAAAGGATACATAGATGGATTAATAAATCCTAACCACTGTTTATTTGTGATACTTCTTTGCACTCTCCTTTTCTTTAAATTGTGTGCACTCCTCTACATATTCTTGTTGTAATCCTTACTTGAGAGAAAATAAAACACCTAGCAAAGCCCTCAGTTTTCCTGTTTGAAATTTCACACACTGTGTCTCCCAATCTAGTGTCCTTGACAGGTCCCTTCAACATCATAGCAACAGCCCAAGTACCTTAAAAATACAGTAAAAGATACTGTTAGGTTCTTTTGAAAAATAGAAAAATGCAATTTTCTTCACATTTTCAAAATGATACAGGTTTTGAAAATACTAACTTCTGAATGCAGAGCCAAAGAGTTACCTTTCCATTGCTTCCCACATGAACATAATGTGACTTGATATTGTTCATCAGGTTCAAATAAATGAAAAGTTATTTGCAGTTAGTCTGAGAGCTATGTAAGAAATCTTTTTGGAGAGTTGATCAGGTTATGTTAGACTTTGAATTCCTTGAAGACCCCATAACCACCCAAGTACATCAAATTATTTGAGGAGATGATGAAAAACTTGTTCTGATTAAACTGAGATGATTCTCTAACTTCTTAAACCTTCAAACAGCTTAAGAACTAATGCATACTGCACGTCTCTTTCTGAAATGTTCTCCTTCTTTACTGTTATATGAGAGTGAAGGCACAATTCTGCAATATATGAAGAAATCTTTGGATTCTATAGAGACAGGAGCAGCGCTACATACATCTCTGGAAGGCATCTTATTTCACAAATTTCCCAGTTGATTCCTACTATTGTATGAGTCTGGGCTCTTCATCACTATCAAAACCAGTGTAGAAGTTTCCTGTGATTGTCACCTGGAAAACTAATGTTCCCGCAATTGGATCACAGATGCCTGAATTCTGAATACACATTCAAGTATTGGTGTGCATTAAATGTATTGAGTTGCATTTGTACGTGCAGTATTTACACTGGGAACTAAGAATGTTCTTAAAAGAGGGATTCTGAATCCACACTTGATGTTTATTTTTTTTAGGGAAATCAGATAGTGAAAGAAGGACAAGAGAATATAATGTAAGATTTAATGTCAAGTTATATGCAGGTATAATTTCCACACAGAGACAGGGTCCTGACTCATGAGTGTTGATGGCTGGGAGCAGTTTAGATAAACAGGGCAAAGACATGCATGGTACTGTAGTGATGAGAATATGTTTGCAATACTGATATGTAAAGGAGGGTAAGTCACTGAAGAACACACAGCTAACGGGACTGCCCAAGAGAAGTGCTACAGGAGAGCTACAGGGTCTCTGATTAAATCCATACCCAACAAAGTTTCTGTTCATGCTTTACAGTGACAAGGATTTTCTGTTAAGTGGAAACTCAGATTGACCTCTACCCATTTAAAAGCAACACTATATCATTGATGAAGAACATTATTTTGATAAAAGTAACAATTTTAGAACAAATTCATGATGCTGAATGATAATAGCAACCTCCCTTTAGCATTTCTTGCATATCAGAGTGTGTATACCTTTATATTTATGAATTAGTTTATTCCTAAGAACAACTGTATGAAATTGTCTCTGTTTCAGACGAATAATCTGAAATCAGATGAATGGAGTAAATCCAGAAGGCACAGGGAATTCAAGGCAGAGTTGAGAATCAAGACTGAGCAGCGTAAGTGGTGCTGCCGAAGAGGACTGCTGCACTTCTCCTGGCTCAGCATCTGTTTGCTGTGAATCTTTAGATAACAACAAACTTTTCACAAATAAGTTTCAGTAGTTTTGTATTAATATTTAAAAGGGATATGTCAAAAGGCATTTAGTCAACTACTTTTGGTAAATAGTTATTTTCCAATTTTAAAAAAATGTGATGCTGAACAAAGCTGCATAAATTTTTATCTTTGCAAACATACCTCCATGAAAAATCAGTTCTTCACAGTGAAACGACTGGATCAAAGGATATGTATATTTGTAAAGATTTTGTCAAGGGTTGTCCTAAACTACTCTCTGCAGAATATTCCTGATTTGCATCATTCATCAGAAACTGAGATGATCAATTTCTTTATACATGCACCAGAAATGATTATCTTTCAATACACTTACTGTAGCATTAATTTGAAATTTTATCAGAGGTAGGACAAGTTAAAACATTTTCTTAGGCTCAATTCTAATTTATCAACTTTATGATTAAATTTATTTGTAATAATGTTTTTAGGGTACAATATTCACCTCCTTTCTTACACGTATTGCAAATTATATTACAAGTTTATTATATATATATATATATATATATATATATATATATTTCTTTTGCAATTTAACTCAGGCCCTAGTGCTTGCCAGGGAAGCACTTATTCTACTGAGCCATCTCCCAGCCCTCTTATATATGTTTTGATTTTAATAGAATTTTTAATTTTTTTAAGAATAAAAAATAGGGCTTTTATTTTTTAAAGAATGAAAAAGATAGTTCAGTGGTCCAATTGCCTCTCTGGCAAGCACAAGGACCCAAATGCAGTCCCTGCTACTGCATGCTTTGCTGGCCCTGGAACCCCAAGCATGCCATGTCAGTCCTGAAATCAGGCATGGTGGCACACACCTGTAATGCCAGAGCTGAGGCAGGAGGATCACTCTGAATCTGAACTGCATAGTGAGACTCTGCATCAAATAAATAAATAAATAAATAAATAATTCTACAAATAGACCAGTACAAATCCACAGTGCATTATCTGACTCGTACATTTCCTTTTTCACTTCCTTCTGTCTTTTCCCCTTGCCTTCATTCCAGGTGTTCCTTCTCTTTCCAGTTTCTTTCCCTTTGACAGTATCTCTTGTACCTTTCAGTTCCTACTTAATCTTTCAGGCTCTTACACTAGGGAGACAATATGATGTTTACACATGCAGGTCTTATTTATTTCACTAATGATTACAGTCTCCAGCTGCACCCACTTACCTATAAAAGCCTCGACTTTATCCTTTTATAGTTGAATAAAACTTCATTGTATAAAAATACCACTTCTTCCTTATCC
>NDGM011069189.1:0-10374 GCA_002564305.1 Octomys mimax
GCCAGGCATTTTGACGACATGCTAGGGTTCTTAGAGCTTTAAGGAGAGCAAGGACCGGCCAAATAGCTCAGCAGATTAAAGTGCCTGCAAGCAGGTTCAGGGGCCTGCCATACCAGCCCCACCCCTGGGAACACGCTGAGACGGCAATTGAGACTGGGCATGGTGGCGCACCCCCGTAATCCCAGCTCTTGGGAGGTTGTAAACATGCGGATCACTACGAGTCTGATCTAGTAGTGAGACCCTGAACAACCTGTAGACCTTTCCCTAAAATACAAAAAAAACCGAGAACAGTCACAATAGCTATGCACAGTACAGCCCAGCAACCTGTTTTGATGTAGACGCACTCGTGCATCTGCAAAGATGGGTTGCGGGGCAGCATCCAACCAACAGCAAGAAAAAATGAAGCACGCTCTCGAATTGGCTATTTGCAAACACCCACCAAAAGAGCAATTGTGGAGGATATCTGAGGTTTCTGCGAAATTGCAGGAGTGTCCTAGAACAATTATTAGATAAGTTCTAAGGAAAGTTCGAAAGCAACTGATCTCGCAAACTCTGAACTGCAATAGCAAGCAGAAACACTGAATGAATGACTCCCAGGATGTGGAGGCATTTATTTACATAGATGGGTACTGATCAG
The DNA here is from genome assembly GCA_002564305.1 of Octomys mimax. NCBI lineage: Eukaryota > Metazoa > Chordata > Mammalia > Rodentia > Octodontidae > Octomys > Octomys mimax. Next base: position 638 of record NDGM011069189.1, read on the forward strand.
GGTCATTCACAAAATACAAAGCCCTGAACCCTGGTGGTGTAGGGCTTATATAGGATAAGCAAGCAGAAAGTACAGAAGCAGAGTGGCTTGCCAGGTGTGGATTGGTTTATACAATGTGCATCACAGCGGCCAACTCTTTCTAAGAGACAGAAGTAACTGGAATTGGAACAGGTGCTATTACCTGGGCAAACAAGGAGCTGGGGTATGCTGGCAGGGAGGATGGGCATTTTCTGCTGCAGAACTATGACTTCACTGGGGTATGGTGTATAAATCATTATATAAGAAAGCTGTGGAATATTAAACATCATAAAATAGGTGGTAATAGATTTTATGCCCATATAAAAAGTGTCTTCATGCACAGAACAGTGCTCAGCTTATACCAAATTATCAATAGTGAGTGTCCCTAGGCATAAAATGGGGGAAGAGAAATTTTTCATTTTTATTTCATGAACTTGCACATATTTTACTTTTTCAATAGTCATAAATAATTTTAAAATTGTTTAAATGCAAATTCAACAAAAAAGCCAAAAAAGATTACCATGAAACTATAATATATGCCCAACAAGAAGTTTAATTACTAATATGTCCACTTCATCACCAAGCTGAAGGATAGAGGCATGAACATGGGCCCTGAGCAGGCTGCCCTGTGGCTTTGCTTCATTGCAGTTTCCAGTCTTTGGGGGATGCAGACAAAATGCTCCATGACTCATAGCATTTGAAGTGAGGTAGGGGATAAAATGGGCAAGCAAACATGGAAGAAACCAGACCAGTGCTGGGATGAGACCAGACTCCACCTGTTTGGATCCATAAACCTGGGGGAGGCTCCCACCAACTCATCTTCCCCTCGGGAAACCCTTCCAGTGGCACTCTCCCCCAGCTCTTCCACTCCCTCTAATCATTTTTAACTTTTTTCTAGTTCACACAGTGTAGCCTTACATTATTTTAGTCTTCTTCCTCTAGTATAGAAGAACTTTTGGAGCAAGGAGGATTCATAAAGGAATTCTGAGGCTGATGAGAGGATCCACATCTTATCCTCCATCCCAACCCCAGGTCCTCCTTTATTTCATGGTCTAAAAGTTAGAATATTTCTTTTCTTATCATAAATTGTAAGACACAGAGAATGCAAACATCTCTAGGAAGCCCAGTCATATTGTGCTGTGTCAGACACCAATACCTTACAAAGGATGGAGGATTAGGGGGAGAATTGAAAGGCTGATTAGGAAGAGGGGAGTGGACAACAGAGCCCAGAGGGAATGTGTGCAGGAGGCCCAGAGGGAGATCAGGAAGCTCAGGGCACTGAGAACTGTGCAGAGGCTAAGCCATGGCAAGGATCATGTCTGAAGCTTCTACAACCAGAGAACCAGGCCAGGGCTGAAGTTCCCTGAATGGTCCTCGGAAGGAAGAGAGGAAACGGGCAGCAACAGCATTGCAGAAGGCAGACTGGAGTTGCTGAGGATAATTTTTAAAGTATAGGTCCTAAGGGCTGTTCCAAATGCTTTAATTTGGTTAACATGAGGCCAAAATATTTATACTGTGAAAGTCTTCCAGGCAATGTAGGGACACTCAGGCTTAAAACAACTAAATCAGTTGTGTGTGTTCACAGTCTGAAATGTCAGGGTGCTGTTCAATGTCCCCAGTAGGCATTGGCATGCCTGGGCCCTCAGGTGGAGGAGCTGTCTCAGATGCCTAGGGCTCTGACAGAGTCTCTTGCCTCCTGACCCTGTAGGATGAACTTTTGGGAGAGACAGAGCAAATGTCACAAGCAGTGAAGATGAGGCCTCCTTCCAGCGGTGGTCCAGGAAACCCCTGGGCTGCTTGTGCAATTGCTGAGCTAGTCCCTGAGCTGCGAAGTGGGCTCTTTGCATGGTCAGAACACCATGAAGGGTGGAGGAGAGTGTCCACATAAATGCAACAGACTCCAAATTCATCCAGTGAGGGCCAAACTCCCAAGGCAGCCATGAACAAAGCCAAGGTTCCCTGACTGTCTGCGTGCAACTACATTTCTTCTTCGGAGACTTGGGAGGAAGTAGAATCAAAACAAATATATTTAAGAATACCATCCAAAAGCTCATCCAGCAATCCACAGCTTTATTTAATTTCCAGGACATGGATGGTTTGAATTTTGGTTTGGAGGGATTTTTCTCTCCTTGTTGGGAAATAATTCCTGTAACCACTCAGATGCCAAGTAGAAAAATATTTTAAATGCTTTCACAGATATAAGCATGCAAAATCGGTCCCCGAAAAGTTATAAAAAATTAAAAAGGAGAAGAAAATTAGTTAAGCATTGTCTGTTCCTTTCAATAGACCAGCAGAAATCAACGGTACAACCATCCAAGGTATCCTATGTATATACATAAATATATCTTTTTCCCTTCTTTCTTTCTTTTGTACTTTTCCTTTAAAAAACAAAAAAATACATAGATGAGCCGCCGACCTCTTCCTCAAGAAGAAGTAAATCAAATCCACGAGGACTGCAAAGACATGGGCCTCCTGTTGGGCAGAGGGGGCATTTTTTCTCAGGTAAGAGACAGAAGCGGTAGACTAACCTAGCGCTTTAAATTGGCGCCTTGGCTGCTCCAGTACCCGTCATTTTGCTTCGCTGATGGCTCTAGGACACTTCGCCTACTTCCAGGGAAAGTGCTTATCTTTTTTTAAAAGCAGTGAATCCTTCTGAGCACTAGGGGGAGCTTTGGTAAAATGATTTGATTAGTTCAGCTCGGTAGCGGAAGGAGTCGTGTATAGGATGTACAGCCAAACCAAATGATTTACGCACAATACGGTTGACTAAACAAATCATAAAAGTCATGCAATAACAAATTCGTCTCGTGTACGAATGAATTTCATCCTGTGAAAGCCCTGTGAGGCAAGCTTAGCCGTTCTTAACTCTGCCCTGACTCCGACTTTGTGAACCCGCTCAACCTCAGTCACCGTAGTGGTGGGGAGCCGCCCAGCAGTCCTGGGGACCCAGCCGGCACTTGCAGAGGGGTGGGGGTCATCCTGGGCGTGCCCTCAAGTCTGCCACGTTTGCTGCCCTTGGCCCTCCGAAGATTCAGACAGGGATCTCGCCTTTTCTCCCTGAGAAAAGCCAACTCACGCTCCACAGCCTGGATCTTGACCTCGCCCCACACGAGGGGGTGGAGGCTGCTGCTGTAAGGAATGGGCCTCCAGGCTCTTCAGTCATTGAAGCCTACTGCGCCTCCACGCGGACAGGCTCCAGGGCAAAGCGTGCGGAGTGAGGATGCCTTGTGCTTTCTCCCAAGTGGTTCTTGCCCATGATCATCTTTCTTGACCATTTTTTAACTTTAAAAAAAAAAGTTACGACCTGGTAATTTTACACGCTTATGAGGTAACATGTGACAGTGGTGGTCCAGGAAACCATTAACAAAGCCAAGGTTCCCTGACTGTCTGCATGCAACTACATTTCTTCTTCGGAGACTTGGGAGGAAGTGGAATCAAAACAAATATATTTAAGAATACCATCCAAAAGCCAAGGTGGAACCTTGGCTTTGTTAATGTTTACAGATACTGTAATGTCCAAATTAAGGGAAGCACATCTATCCCATTTAGTATTTCTTTGTGGTGAGAACATTCAAACTCTTCTACTCTCTTAAAATTCTCAGTGCATTGTTATTATCTGTACTCACCTACTGTGTAGTAGAACAACAGAACTCCTAACCGTAACTGAAGATTTCCACCAACTCAGGCATTCATCTTGCCAGTTCGTTTTTCTGCACACCTGCCTCTCATGATTTCCATAGACACTGAAACATCCAGTTCTTGCCTCTTACTTCTCAGAGAAAACTGAACCAATCAGGCAATAAACTCTACAAAAATTTTTGAACAAACCAAATCACATAATTATTAAAACCTAAGACATATGAGTCATAAAGACAGAAGACAGTTGTTCACTTGCTTGGCTCTTGTGAGTTGGCAAACACTAATTGTAAGTGCTAAGCAGCAGATGATATGCTGGGAACTGAAACTACTATGATAAAGAAAATCTGGCCCCTCTACAGAGTTGATGAAAAAGAAAAAATAATAAATGAGAAATTCCAATACAGTGTAAGTTCAATTACAAGTCTAAAAAGAGGTGTTATGGGGGAGAGAGAACAGATGTCCAGGCCATCCCTTCTGGCTAGCAGAGTCTTACACAATCATACAGAGTTGAAGTACATGTAGAAACCTGGCAGAGTGCAATGGCAGGGCACAGGCTAGAGCGGCCAGAGCAGAAGGCTTGTGGCAGGGCATGGACACAGTCTGAAGCCCTTTCTCCTTGCCAAGCACTATCCTCAGCACTCTGCATGTACACACTTATTCATTTAATGCCCTCAACAAGCCTAGAAATGAAGTACTACCATTATCCTTATTTTATAAAATGAATAGACACAGAAAGGTTAAGCAGACTGGCCAAGTTACATAGCTAGTAAGTGGCAAACCAAGAATGAAACCCAGGCAGTCTGATTTCTGAATCTGTCCTCTGGAAAGGATGAACCTGAAGGAACAAGCCTGAAGGCAGTGAGGCTGAGTGGGGGTGGTGAGAGATGCTCTTCCAAACTGAGCAATTGTAATAAGGACAGAGGAGATGCTACAGGATAACTTGGCAGTAAAATGTGCAGGACTTGGATATAAAGAGAGAGACAGTCTTGGATGAATCCCTATGTCTGACTTGGTTTAGGGTAGACACGAATGAATTCATCTCTGATCATGTTCCATTTGAGGAGGAGCATGTAAATATCTGGTTCTGCATTTGTGTGCGGCTGAGGGGAAGGAGCTCAGGCGAAGCTTGTCATTGGGTCGGCATAAAGGTGGGAAGATGAGGGCATCTCAGGGGAAACCTAGTGACTGGCCGAGACGCACAGGGATGCAGAAACCTACAGAACAGTAACATTGAGCAGGGGAGGTGGGGTACATGGGAGGCAGAAAAGGATGTGCATGTGAGGAGAGCCCGAAGAATGTGGAATTACAGAAGAGGGAGAATGGAGAGGTTTGGGAAGAAGGAAGGTCCAATGCCAAGAGCAGTGGAGACCAGGAAGCTAAAGGGCTGAGTAACACACACCTTACAGTCACATTCACATAATGGTGTCAGACTGGTGCTCGAAAACTATACTGTGCTATAGTGCTATAAACCACATGACTACAGAAACTGTGCGACTGGGGGGCTGAGATGTCCGACAGGGAAGGATAGAGCGAAAGATAATAGCCAGTGTTTGAATAAGAACAACATAGCAATTGCATGGCAGCCAGAAGGGGCAGGAGATCTGCACAGATTCTTATTTGGTGTGGTTTGGGTTTGGATTGTGAGAATGTCAAGCCTGCTTGTTTGCAGGTGGAGGGGAGGTTGGGAAGCAGCTGAGGTGCAGGAGAACACAATGACATTACCTCAAGTGAATGTGGTGGGAGTACCCAGGGTCAGAGGCACGAGTGGACAATTCATAGCTGAGTAGGAAAGACGGCTCTGACCCTTCAGGAATGGATGTAAGAATGGAACAAACATTTTCATAAAAACATGTTGCCTGGAAGCTTCTCTAAAAATGTGAGGCACAATTGTCTATAAAGCAGAATGAAGGGGCCGGCCAAATAGCTCAGCGGATTAAAGCACCTGCAAGCAGGCATAGGGGCCGGGGGTTTGATTCCCCTGGCCTGCCATGCCAGCCCTGCTCCCGGGTGTGCTGAGACAGCAATTAAGACTGAGCATGGTGGCGTGTACCTGTAATCCCAGCTCTTGGGAGGCTGTAAACAGGTGGATTACTATGAGTCCGATCCAGTAGTGAGACCCTGACCACCCTGTAGACCCTTCCCTAAAATATAAAATAAATAATAATAAAAAACAGAGTGAGAATCATAGATGCAGTTTAGCAAGGAAATTGAGAATTATACTAAAGGTTTAGAATACAAAAGGAAGCTGGCAGAGGACAAGAAAAATCTCAGTGACTGGCAGAAGTTGAAGACCCTGAATATTTAGTGGAGTCAATCAGGCTTACTGTGTAATTGATTTTGTTAACATTTCACAGCCACGTAGGGTGGAGAAAAGCAGTTCAATGATAGCTCGAGCCAGGGCTGAGGCTAGACCACAGGGGTGCAGATCATTTGAGTGAGAACACACACAAAGTGAGGGGGCAGGTAAGAGATTAGTTTGGTCAACTCAGTGCTCCAAACTGCATACAAATGAAAAGATTAAGGGGTGGGGTAAAAGAACCATGGATAATGAAGGCACAAAGAGTGTTTTTGTGAAAAGAGTAGGTGTAATGGGAATGAGAAACTGGATTATTCTAGGTGAAGGGCACACGGTTCACACCTCAGATGTGAATGGCTACAGAATAGTAGCGATAAAGGCGCTGGGAGTTGTGGCCATCAAAAGAGAGAAGATAGTTGTTTGGGTTTCACACATGGACACAGAGCTCAGCCATGCTGGTGGCAGAAGATGAGTGTAGAGAGAAGCCCAGCATCTCAGAGACATAGTAGAAGGACCAGGAGATGAATGCATGACAAAATGAAAATGAGACCAAGCCACGCGGTGCAGAGATTTGTAAGAGGACTGGAAAGTGCACAGCCTGGAGACAGCTTGGGAGGAGAGCGGAGCCCAGTGAGAGAAGTGTGACACATGTCATGAAACAAGGGTTGATGGTTTTAGTTTGATGCGCTTCCTTGAGGCCATATTTGACTTTCCCATGATTTGTTGCTGTTTTCCTCTGTCCCCTCAGACCTTCCGCATAGTGCCTCCCATGTGCATCACTAAGCCAGAAGCTGATTTTGCAGTGGAAGTATTTCATTCTGCCTTAATCCAACACATGGAGAGAAGAGCTAAGTAACATATTCAGAAATAATAAATCACAAGCCTCAAGAATTCCTACTTATGTGCAAGAATGATTCTGACCAAGTTCAGAACCACTGGTGCTTGAATAAAACCTGCAGCTCTGCAGCCTCATTGTGCAAGACATGGTTACCTGCCTATCCATCATGTTTTAACATGGCCCCTATTCACTTGACACTCCATCCTTCTGGGAAAGGATCTCCATCTTTAGCTTGCAGAATAAGTCCCAATTAGTTTAGTGTAGTTACAGTAATTTGATTTTTTTTGCATTAATTGCTTTATGCATTAATATTTGGCTCTGTGTGTGTGTGTGTGTGTGTGTGTGTGTGTGTGTGAATTACTCCTAAACAAAAAATCTTTTGTTGGAGGCCCTTCTGGGAAAGGCTTCTTTGCCCTCTACTCTTCAGGTCAGGAAGGTGTCTTCTTGTTACACTGCAAACATCGTACATCCAGATGGAAGACCTAAATTCAAGAAGTACAAATTAAAACAACACGGAGATTCCATCTCACCCCAGAAAGAATGGCTAATGTCAGGAAGTCAGCCAATTAACAGATGCTGGAGGGGCTGGAGGGGTGGAAAGGAAGTCTTCTCCACTGTTGGTGGGAGTGCAGACTGGTACAACCACTATGGAAATCAGTGTGGAGATTCCTTAAAAAGCTAGCATTGGCGATCCCACTCAGGCCAGCTATTCCACTCCAGGGTATTTTTCTAGAGTATGATTTCCTGAAAATATCATACCACAGCAATATATATGCAACCAGCACAATTTATCATAACTAAATCCTGGAAACAACCCAGATGCCCATCAACTAAAGAGTGGATTAAAAAGATGCGGTATTTTTACACAATGGAGTACTATTCATCTATAAAACAGGATAAATTTGAGTCTTTGGTCAGTTAATGGATGCAACTAGAGAAAATACTTTTAAGTGAAATAAATCAGATCCACTTGTGCAAATATTGTATTGTCTCCATAGTGTGAGAAGTTTAAAGAGAAAATGGAAATGTGAAGGGGACAACAGATAGTGGGAAGGGAATGAACTTACTCAAAAGAGAAGAGTTGCTTAATTGAGGAGAAGGACAGGAGAGGATGGTTTGGACGACCGTACTGTAGATTTATGTTGGTCTGTGGAAAGGAGCAGATAATGGTTAATTTGTTTTGTCTTCTTTTTTCAATTGTTTGTCCTTTTCTCTTCTTAATTTCTTATATATTTCTTTCTTTTTCTTTCTTCTTCCAATTTTGCTGCATATATCTGGTAATATGAATAACTGGTTAGAGACAACACTGCATCACAAATACTGTGAAATTCATATTACTTTAAGTGAAATTCTGTATCACTTGTAACTTTTCTGTTTTAATACTATTTTGTACTCTCTCTTAAAAATTAAAAAAATAAGATGAGAGACCTAGAACCACATTAGCTGTCTGGTGAGCATGAAGATACAGCCTAGGAAGATAGAAAATGATCAACTGGAGTGCTTAGTGATACCAGTGAACCACCGACAGCCAATTCTGGAGCCACCCCGCCTCCAGGCTGCTTGAGACATGATAATAAATTCATGCTATTGCATTATCCTTTTTGCTTTACTGTGGTCAAAAGCATCCTATGAAATGATGTGTAAAATAGTTTCAGGCAACAATAAACCCCCCCATTTGACTTTCATAAACATCTAGCACAGCCTCCTTTTTCTCTATTCTCATTTCTCTTACCTAAATTCTCAGTCTCTTACTCAAGTTCAGAACTTCTCATACTTTAGTTATTATAATAAAAATTCATAGTTGAGGATATAGCTCAGTGGTTGTAGTGCCTGCCTGGCAAGTACAAGGTCCTGAGTTCAATTCCCAATTGAGTCACACAAAAAAAAAGTGAATAAAATTCATAGCTTTTCTCCCATTTATGTGGACCACCTGTCTTAGAATTTATAATAATTTTCTCAATTTGATTTTTACTTAGATATATTTAATGGTATACTGTCTACTGTAACAATAATTAGATATCAATGCCACTTTTCATAAATAGAAGGCAACCATGAACAAAAAAAAATTGTATACAAGCAACACAATCCATTTCTATCTGAAAGCTCTTCCCTCTTTGTTCAAAACAGGAGGTCAGAGAGTGAGGGATGTTAAAAATACTCTGGCAAACTGAGGCCTTCTCCTGAACACAAATGGAAAACAGAAAGAGAAATAACTTAGCATGTGACTAGATATTTATTTAAAGCTGTGTCCTGGTTTGAAGCCACATCCTAATTGTATGCTCCTCCACCGAAGTTTCTGTTCTACTAACACATCCTAGCCAGGCTAATTCTATTAGACATTGTAAACGTTGTATTCCCTAGCACAAAACTTGCAGTAGCTCCCCACTGTCTCTTGGATCTGGTCAAAACTCACTTAACGAGAAGCTCAATATCCAACTATGAGAAACTCTGCAGAAATGTTCCATTTGGGTTCCACAGAAAGGCCATCGGACTCAGCCAAATGGCTTCAATTCTATACTTAGTTCTACTTACGTTGCTGCAAGTGACCACAAGCTAGACTTTCCATTTCTCCTGAACCTCCATTTCATTGCCTGCCCTTCCTGCCTCCTCGTGTTGTCTTGTGAATCAAATGAGCCAGTGAAAGTCAAAGTTCTTTGCAAATTGTACAAAAAAGAAGTGTTTTCCCTTCCAGCTCCATCCCTCTTACTCCCTTCACTGTGGAATCTTTCTCATTTTCATACTTGCCATATACCTCCTTACCTCCCTCCAAAATCAGTCAGCAGGACCTTATTCTTGCCTTTCAGTGCTTGGAAATTTTGCTGTAACATTTTCATGAACAAAAAAAAAAATTTGTTTCCCATATTCTTTGCAAAGCAACTGCTTCTTGAGTAGAATCTTCTTTGGCTTCTGCAACATTATCCTTCCTTCTCAGGTGGCTCTCTCTCT